>JAZGTJ010015142.1:0-13579 GCA_036877575.1 Botia almorhae
TGTGTGTGTGAGAGAGAGAGAGAGAGAGAGAGACAGAGATTGAATGAATGTTGAGATGAGTTGAAGGTTTATGTAGACATTTAATTTCCAGCACTAATAGCTTTATCTATCAGAGTAGATCTATCAGAGTGGCTGCAGGAAGAAGCAGCTCAGTTGGATGACATTAGACGAGACAGTTTGAGGGCTGATCATCTTGCTCTCTAATGTCTTTGATCGCTGTAAATGATGTTATCATGGCAGTGTGCTGAATGTCTTGCTGTGAAAAGGGTTGCAAAGCTGAGGAATTTTGAAAATATATTCCAACTACAAACATACATGCTTCCTTCACATTTGACTGTTCATCTGTGTGCCATAATTTCCATATATTCCCAGAAATTTTCCATCCAGTTGCCAAAATTCCCAGAATTGTTGAAGCCCTATTTGTGAAGAACTGTGTGTGTGTGTGTGTGGTTTCTGTTTGATTGTTTATTTTTGTGTGTTTTTTTATTTTTAATGGAATTGTCTGGGGGTCTGTGTGTGGCATAACTGGGTCACCCCCCCCCCCCAAAACAGCAGAACAACTGGTGCGAGGTTACACAGAGGAGTTAATTATTGAATTATTAATATCAGTTTGAGATCAGCCAGACAGCTCTGACTGTGGCCATCACATGCTGTCTGCATGACAAAAGCAAATGGACCCTTCATGTGTTCTGTGTGTATCACGTGTGGCACTTCAGTTATGGGGTTGTGTAACATTTCTGAAAATCACATTGAAGATTTATTCACTGCTGTGTGTGTGTGTTTGTGTGTGTGTTTCAGATGAAAGAGATCTGTAGATCATGCGTTCTTGTGTCAGAGCTCACGTGTGTTTGTCTTTATTGTGCCTTGACTTTTGGGTCTGAAGTTACATGTCATTTAGCACGGGTATTTTCATATGAAATTAAAATAACAGTTTGAGTTGTCGTTTTCTTATTTTAACTGGTCTGTTTTTAACTTGTGTTGTCAATAATTGTGTTCCTTAAAACTCTTCTTTGACCTTCAAAATTACATATTTAAATGTGTTTTTTCTGTAAAAATGATTTCTTTATTTTTGTTACCTTGAGTGTAGCTCTATATTCCTGCTTCATTTAATATACGCTGGTACATGAATATGCAAATTAGTCCCCACCTCCACTTAATCACACCAGTTGGAGCCGGTCCTCTTGCTCTGCTCATGGATGCGATTGGTTTTAATGGGTTTGTGACAATAAATAGGCGGTTTCAAACCACAGCTTTGAGACGGTCTTTAATAAACTGCAGTTTTAAGAAGAATACTGTTGACTGATGCATTTGCACATGGTTTGGCTAAAGCATATTAAAAACACAACACAGACATATAAACAACATTAAAAACTTGATTTTTATCCCAGAGGGTCTTTGATATTCCACTCAATACACTGTTGTGTTTCTCTGTGCTGTGGTTTATTACAGTGTAGACGGGTTTTGCAGTCTTTATTAGGTCTCTGTGGTTATTGAATGTCTCTGGGCTGCTGTAATGTCTCTTTTGGTTTGGGCTCTTGTGGAGTCACATGACATTTGTGTTTAATGCATCACACACTCTTCAGTTCATAGTTCTGCTGATGCAATAGAAGACCAGAGGAAAGAAACCAACTTTCCCAATATTTTCCTTTGCTGCATGTGATTTCACTTCAGTTTCAAAACCTGTTTGACCTGAATTTAGATTTCCACAATTCAGCAAACATCTGAAACTCATGCTAAATGCATTTATGTGGGGGTGTGTTCTGAGTCTGATGTTCTGAGTCTGATGTTCTGAGTCTGATGTTCTGAGTCTGATGTTCTGAGTCTGATGTTCTGAGTCTGATGTTCTGAGTCTGATGTTCTGAATATGAGAGGAATATGGGGTGTGCATATTTTGTGCAGTGTCTGTGTTTATGATGTCTGTTGGGTGTGTTAGGAGTGTGTGACAGCTGAAGGTGTGTGTGTTGATGTGTGTTGATGTTTGTACAGGGCAAATTAAACTTATGTTAAATCAACTTTTTCTTTAAGAAATCTGTTTAGATAAAGAGCTTTTATTCAGTTACAATCAGTGCAACCTTTCTTTCTTCCTCTGCTTCATGTAAGAGAGAGAGAAATCTTCTGCTGTCTGTACTTCCGTTCTGCAGTTTAACTGCATATTAGCGGCGTCGTAGTTGAGAAAATCATTTTGCTGCATTTTTACAGAGGTGATGGCCTATTCACACGCACACACACCTATTCTGTAATGGGCAGGAACGTGTACAGTAGCTACAATAATAATGTTCCTCAGTATTTGTGTTATTGCTTTAAATAAACCATCAGAGCAGTGCATTCAAACCCAGCTGAGGAGAAACTCCTCATAACTAATGAGGCAGCAACCGGCCTGTGAAATTGTGTCTGTTTGTGTAAAGACCTGCCGACTAATGAGATGTTAATGGACCTTGTGTTTCACTGAAGACAGCTGTCACACACACACACGCCCACAGAACGGCTATTTATTGATAAAGTTAAGTTACAGTATTCTCCGTGGGGCGGTTTGAGTGTGAGTGTGTGTTTGCTCAGTGGAGAGGTAATTAGCAAAGGTTTTATCATAAGAGTTTCCCAGCTGAACACTTCAGAGGTGAAAAGAATCGCAGGATAATTTGATTTGAAAACCACAGAGGGTTTAATTTCAATTTGTCATATTCCTTCAACCCGAAACTGCATTTTACTTTCATAATGTTGACGTATTCCTGAACCTAACAGGATCTTCAGAAAGAAACAAGTGTTTCAGAAAGTGACATAATTTGATCTGTCAGGTCGGACACTAAAGGCAGGACACTAAAGTCTGCAGGGAATTGTGGGAGATTTTCAGAAGCTGCCCTTCTGAAATATCAACACACACTTCTGAGCAGCTTCTTGATCTGGACGTGAAGTCTGAAGGTGAAGTTCACCCTCTGGAGCGTCTTCATGTGTTTCTACGGTAACACATCTTTTCGAGCCCCCCCTTTAAAAAAAGGCATCAGTAAGACCTGGAACATATATTAAGAATGTGAAAGACATTTACTAACAAACTGGAGTTGTATAGATATTTTTATGATGGATTAATTTGAATGAAATCTCGGGCACTATTCACTGCCATTATAGGGCTGGAAGAAGCCAGAATAGTGGGTACATTATAAGATAGTTTCCATTTTTGACTGAGCCATTCCTTTAACAGGGTCAGATATATTTTGTTGTTGAAATGAATTCTGGGTAGCAGTAATGCAGCATGTTTGTGTTGTGTTATGCTGTTTTGGATTTCTGCTTTAATTCCACATTCCAGATCGCTTACCTCATCTCCTGCTTTGTCTTTCAATTCTAATATCAGAGAATGCGCGTGTGCTCTTTCGATGGTGTCTTTCTGTGCTGCCTCGATAACGATCAACAGAGGAGCATCATTCCAGCGTCATCTCTATGGAAACCGTCCTGTTCCGCAGCCGTGATTGGCTCCCTCCCAGAGCCTCCCAGTACATGATAGGACGACCCACCCCCCCATAATAAAGCACTCTCTCTCTTTTACTCTCTCATCCACACGCTCTCCTCCTCTTCATCTTAATGTTGTTATCTCACCAAACACACACTGGTGCAGAAGATCTGCATGAGCCCCAGTGCAGCGCGGGATCATTACTGTCTTCATTTTTGTGAGCAGGCACGAGCGCATGGCGGAGAAGATAAAGATGAAAGACCAGAGCAATGAGACGAAGACCAATCCAGTCAATAGAGGAAGAGGAACATAAGAGACCAGTTTGAAAATAAGACGTCACTGTCTCTCTTGGCTTGAAACGCTGTATGTCTGAATACATGGCTGTCTCTGTCTCTCCCTCCGTCTCTATACATGGCTGTCTCTCAGTGTGTGTGTGTGACATGGCTCTCCGGCTGCGGTCTCTTTTGTAATGACAGCAGAAGGTTAAGGACTGTATGGATGTGAGAATCACGCAGGGATGATGCTGCAGTACACAGGGTGGAAAAGACGACTCGTTGTGACTGAATATCATCACAACATCATCTAAATCTCTCTGTGTTTCTCAGTCTGGGATTGGACAAGATTTCCATTTGTACTGAAGATGCACGTTTTGTAAGATACTCACAACAGAGTTTTTTATATAATGCTCCGTTTGGAAGCCATTTTTAACTGAGACCGCTGGATTTAGGTAATGAGGTAATGTGGACTGTATTTTTTTTTTACCTTGACTGTCTCTTTAAGAATTAGCAACAGCTGTATGCTGTGTTTTGTGTTGCATCTTTGAAGCGTTCTGCTCTGGGTTACTGATGGACATCTGACTGTCTTGTTAAAAGAGGTTATCAGCTCTGTTCTAGAAGAAGCCTTACTGCTATTTTTAACCGCTGGGTGACCAGGGAAGAGTTACTGAACTCATTGTCATGTACTTCCTGCTTCCTTAGTCGTGAGTTTCCCCTTGAACCTGCTTTTAACGTACGTCGTCTCTCATTGCACACAGAGTTATGCATGACCTGTGCACACGGCCAGACCACCTTGAGCCCCCACACAACGGATCTCATATCCCAGATACAGGCCAGGAGATGAGCAGTGGTGAACCCAAACCTCCAGTGGTGCCTGAGCATCCAGACCGAGAGCAGCTGCCAGAGAGACTGCAGGCTATGAGCGGGACAAACCTGGGGTCCTCCATGACTAATGGAACTGGCAGCTTGACTTTTCCAGCTACCTTGCTGGGAAAACGTCACCATTCTCTGTACGAGGGTCTCAGTGCATCTGAGGCAAGAGGTATTGGAAAGGTACGACTCCATCGTGTGTTGTGAGATATTGCTGTTGTGTTCAGCAGCTTTCATGGCTCTTCTCAAATGGTTTTGCTGAGGCCTGACAGGCTCTAAACTCAAGCTTGATGTTTAACATTGTGTTTCAGATGTCATATCTAATTATATTCAAATAGATGTTCATGTGTTCCTGAGTTATCTATATAGTTTAACCCTGCATCACGCTTTACCCCGCGTTAGTGATTCATTCTGAATGACTCAGGATGTGATTTCACACTGTACATCTGCGAGCTCTGGATTGAGTTTTAGTCATTCTTGTCTATCTGTAAAATCTTGTAAATCAGTTCTGGTTATCTTGTCTTCTGAAACCTGTAGTGTCATCACTCCAGTTTGACATAATTTTTAGTTTACACCTCACATACTGAAAACAACAATGAGAACAACCGCTGTGTGAATTCAGCTGTAAACACACAAACACCCGCAGAGTGAAAAGCATTTCCTGAACGTTCTCTGCCTGTGTCCGGTGTGATGTAGAGTGTGATGTGTTAATGCCAGTGGCATCGACTCTGCTAACAGGGAACGTTTTCAGAACATTGGCTTTTTCAGAACGTTCTTTAAAAGTTCTCTCAAAGTTATCAACAATGTTCTTGAAAGTAACGTTAATAGAACTTTATTGTTATCAATCATATCAGATATTTTACTCCTAGGTAGATAGTGGAACGTTTTAAAAATGTTACAGAATTTAAAAATGTTTAAATAATGTTCTTATAACCAAGCAGTAATGTTTGTTCAATGTCCCTTTTGAACGATCCTAGAACATTCATAACGTTTTTGTTACATAATGAAAACATTAGGAAAATGATCTTACAACCTAATATTGTTAGCTGGGGTAAATTGAAATGCAGTCAATGACCTCAACCCACATTTTCTGCTGCAGATTCAATGTGGGACAGTGCAGATTCACTCAATAACAGCGCTGCACATTCATTTGTTCCTCTTACTGGCCTCAGTGACCAATCTGAAGTGTGAAGGTGGAGCTTGAGTCAGTCAGAGTTGACGATTGGTCAGTCACTGTTATAATGATGTCAATGGCTGCATAGTGTTTTCTCACGCACTATAACTCATATTACTGCAAACTGTCATTGTTGTAAAAAAAACTGGAGTAAAGGTAGCAGCATTAGTTTAAAATGGAACGAGGGTGAGCAAGTGGTGATACAATTTTAATTTGAGCGCGCTGTCCCTTTAAAAGACTTCAAAGTGTGCAGCCACAGGGCCAAAAACTGGTAATAAGGAATGAAAAGGGATATTGGGATATGGAGAAACTGGGATGTTGGGGGGGGGGGGCTCGGGCTCCCATGGGAAGACGGGCTGAGGGATGGATGAATAGAAAGATGGATTTTGGCTCATGCATGATTGAATTGATGGCAGGCGTCATATCGCCCGTCCCTTTGCGTATGACTTCCCTTTTAAATCAAAAACACCCCGCTCAGCCCTTCAGGGGGGCAGCCAGAGTTCAGACGCTGTCTGATCTGTTTCACTGGCCGTCTAGAGGACGTTCAGATGATCTTGTATCACAAGGAGGGGAAGAACACACCAAACATGTTGTCCACACACAGAGCTTCTTATTAGAGGGTTTGTCTCTGTCTGTGTTACGGTAAAGTGACAGTTCACCGTGTTATGAACTCTGTTCATTGTTATTAGGTGTTTTCTCTTAGATACGCTGCTTAGATACAGATCACATGAGCTGATACTGTATTTTGTACTTACAGTAAGCTGGTAAGATTTGTTTATTTCCATCATGATTTTATCACCCTCATGTTGTTTAAACTCAAATGTTTCAGTGACAGAGTCGTCCTAGCCGAACACAGTCTGTTTGACTATTCATTCATTTATCAGATGCTTTTATCCAAAGTGAATTACAAAGGCAGAGAACATTTAACATTTTGCCCTGAGAACCAACAACCCTAGTCTACAAATCTACATTTACAAGCAGGAATAGTTATTAAAATATTATTAGTTTTCTTTTACAAATGTAGCATTTAGCTTCATAAGACATTTGTTAACAAACTGGAGTTGTATGAATTATTTTATGATGGATGGATGTGCTTTTAGGAGCTTTAAAATCTCGGGCACCATTTACTGCCATTATAAAGATGAGAAGAGCCAGGATATTACTTAATATAACTCCAGCTGTGTTCAGCTGACAAAAGTAATATACACCTAGGATGCCTTGAGTATAATTAATTTATAAGATCATTTTCATTTTGAGCGAACTACTCTTGAAATCCAAAAAACACTGAAGCATCATTAAAATAATCCATATGACTTTTCTTTGTATTAAGTGTACTGCGGTTTTGTGATAGATTAAAAATAGCCTGAGCAGTTCACCAAAATTTCTTTTCTGCTGTAGCTCTCCTGGTCTCGTTCACACACACACACACACACACACAAACACACACTGTCACTCTCTCTCTCTCATCTTTAGCAGTGTTTTCTCAGTCAGGTGCTGGATGGGGGACGAGTCTCTATAGTGATGAATTACAGATTGTTCTCTGGAGCTGCAGGGGCAGGAGACACAGCGTGGGGTGTGTGTGTGTGTGTGTGGAGTGTGTGGGGGGTTCTCATAAGCATTAGCAAGTGTAATAATGAGTTGTTGCATTATTAAGCAGTGTGAGGTGTGTTGGATGTGTGTGTGTGTGTGTGTAGGTCACATCATCATGAGCTTTTCAGTAGATGTTTCGCTTGATTCATGTCCATCTATATGTCATGAAGATGGTAACAGACGTGCATATGAACCTCACAAATCATTTTAAATCACCATGAACTTAATTTCAGCTCCCCACCGACTCGACTGTACAGATTTTGCTTTCTGAATTGAGGTATATGTTGTATAATCCTCACCAGAGTGAGTAAATAGAGGAGGAATCCAAACAGAGCACAAATACATTGACACAGGTCATGTGGGTTCCTCTAATGGCCTGTAAACAGATTTAATTGTGGGTCGATCGCACCTGTAAGTGGTTCTGGCAGTGTATGAATAAATGTTGCAGTCTGGGGGTTATTAATAAGCTTTGACGTGGATAGAGAGAGTTTAAGGTGATGTTATATATAACCTATAACCTCAGACAGACCACAGTGTGTGATCTAACCTCTCTCTCTCTCTCTCTCTCTCTCACTATGAGCAGAAAGAACTCATCACTGGATTTACATTGTGTAAAGCCTTCATATCATAAACATGTTTATTCTAACCCCAGATGTGTCGTCTCAGCCAGCCAATCAGATTGGAACTGTGTGCAGTACAGATGAAACATTAGTAAACAGACTGTGTCTGTTGAGTGTGAGTGTTGTGTAGTCATTGTATCACAGCTGAAAACCTTTATTTGACTCTTTTGACGTTGGCTATAGAAGAGGGATGGGCAGGAATCTGAAAGCATTTACTCATGTTAGACGATTTCAAGAACTGACAGAACAGTGTACACACACACACACACACACACACACACACACACACACATTTATCCCCCTTCATTGTGAGGTCAACTTTGTCCTCACTCCGATGGTCTAACTGGTCACACTGGTCATCACAAAGATAGATGTACGCGTACACACACACACACACATGTTGGGTTTTATGTCCATTGACATAATGGTTTTATACTGTACAAATCATATATTTTACATTAACTCTACTCCTGAACCTAACCCTCACAGAAAACTTTATGCTATTTTAGATTTTCAAAATAGATCATTCTGTGTGATTTATAAGCTTGTTTTCTTATGAGGACCTAAAAATACCACCACATGGTCCAAATGTGCTGGTTTTACTATACTGGTGGGGACATTTGGACCCCATGACATAGTGAATACCAGGACACACACACACAAACACACATTCACAGCACCTGTCAGATTGCCAGACAACTGCTGTCTGCACAGTGGCCAAGGTGACTCTTTAGCACAGTAACTGTCTGTTAGAGAAGTGTTGATCTTTACAGACACACTACTGATCTTTCTGAGGACGTGACTGCACTGTTCAGAGGAGAATCACTCTTAAAGGTCCTCATCTGTTCACATGCAGTGTTTTGAGTTTTGTCCCTGAACTGCAGTGATTATGATTGTTTCCAATGGGCTTAATATGAAGGAAAGTTACATTTCTTTATATTGATTTTGGTGTGAAATCCAAAGATCCAAAATGTATCCCTGACAAATTCTGTGTAGTTAAATCTCATACTGCATTTAAGTCTTGTCTAAAACCTGTATTTCTTACAAATCGTCTTCTGTGAGTGTGTGATTTTCAGCTGTTACAAACATCAATAAGATCAGAATGGAGGAAACTCTCGGGCAACATGAGCAATTGTGTTATCTGATTAAATGTTCGGAGCTATAATATACCTCTGGGAGCTGTGTGTGTGTGTGTGTGAGAGAGAGAGAGACGGTGTGTGTGCGTGTGTGTGTGAGTGTGTTTGAAAGACTGTTCTGTATTGATCTGGATTTTCACACTGTTCTGCTCTGCTGGAGATCTTAGACAGAAAACTGATTTCACTGGATGTTTCTTCAGTCTGACATGACAAATGTTGCTGCTTTTCTCTTTAGGAGCCTTCAAACAGTATGATACATAAATGTTTTCAGCGCATTTTAAGGCCAAAATAAGTAACCATTTTGACAGATATGAAGTACGTTTTACATTAGGTTTAGAATGAATTGTGTTTAAGATCGGTTTGAGTTTCTGTTCACATTGTTCTAGGCAGTTTCTATTTTCAGCCTGTGCTGTGGGACGTAGCATCACTAGATCTTTGTTCAAGAGGCTTGTGTCCTGATTTTTAGAGTGTTAATGAGTTCAGTCTTGGAAATCTTTCCACAGATCAGTTTGTTGTATTCTGCTTGTGCTTGTATGTTAGCATTAGCGTAAAATGCATTGTGCTCATTGCACGCTTCCTGTACAAACTCTCCCTTCTGTTAGTAGTGCAAGGGATTGTGGGTAATACTGGGTAATAGTACAAACTCTGGGATCATTTGACTTGTGTAATGTGCTGTTTCTCAAGGTAAAACAGAGCAACATTGAGTGTGAGGAAAGCAAACGAGGTCATTTGCATGTGTTCAATAGTGTAAACACTATTGGATGGAGAGTATGCAGTATGCATTTGAAAACAGCTCTTGATGCTTTATTACAGACTGTATGTGATATGATTAACTCATATAGTGTAATTGATTGACATTATAAAGACATGCTGTGGTCATGTTGCATGTATCTGTCTCTGACTGCAGTTTTTGTGATGCGGCTGCATTTACTGCAGCGCTCTGAGGAACAGCAGTGACCTACATTTCTCTGCATGACAATCGCAGGAAAAGTAGAGCGACGTTTTACAGTTCCTGCGTTTATCCAGGTGTGTGTGTGGGAGGGGGGGGTCCTGGTATTCACTATGTTATGGGGACCAAATGTCCTCACAAGTGTATTAATACTAGTACATTTTGACCTTGTGGGGACATTTTTTAGGTCCCCATGAGAAAACAAGCGTATAAATCATAAGGAATGATCTTTTTTAAAACTCTAAAATGTCATAAGTTTTCTGTGTTGTGTTTAGGGTTAGTGTAGGGGGACAGAATATACAGTTTGTACAGTATAAAAAACATTATGTCTATGGAATGTCCCCATAAAACATGAAAACTCAGCATGTGTATGTGTCGGTGACTGTGTGTCTGTGTGTCTGTGTGTTTTTGTGTGTGTGGTATTTTTACTCTCTTGTTCTGCCGTACTGCCAATCAGACTGACGGTTGTCATGGATATGCAGTCTGGCGGTAAGTCATGTCAATCAAAGCTTAGCAGGTTTTCCTGTATCTCCCACACACACACTCAAACAGTCATCAGAAAACCTCAAAAAACCTCCACCTACAACTCCCCCTCCTAGGGGCTTTTGGGGCTTTTTGGAAGTGAACAGTCATGGCAGATCTGAGCGTGGCCCCGGCGCACCCCCTCGACTTTCTGATATGTGTGTGTGTGTGTGTGTGTGTGTGAAAACACTTGTGTGTTTATATCTGACGTCAGATCAGTCAACTGCATTCTCATTTGGGATCACACTGGATGACATTTAAAAGAAAACATGTCTTGAGTTTGATATTTCCCAGAATGCTTCAAAACTCCACCAGAGCTCAACAAAGAGAAATTCTGATGAGCTGAATCTCATGAAAACTGCCAAGAGAAGCCTGGGTCATATTTGACCTCATAAGAAGAAAGAAAACTAAAAAGGCATATTTTGTATAAATTAAGCTGTTTTTCAAGATTTCATTAAATGAGCAAAATGTATGTATATAAAATGCATCTTTGTGGCTATTATTGAACTACATTATTAAGCAGTGAAAGCCACTCTGCCTTTTTCTGCCAGTGAACATGAAACAAAAAACTTCACACTCCTGTATTACTCTTTATTTTGAGCTGTTTTTATGTTAAATAGATGTTTATTCATTAGAGGCTTTGACTGGAAATGAGCTCCGGATCATTTGTGAAATCCAGGCAAAAGTCTCATAAACTCATAATGAGATTAGAAACGCCAAGGTAATCATTAATTTCACTCTGATTTCAGTCTTTGACATGAACTTACTCAATATTAAGTAAGATATCATTCTTTATATCTAATGATTTATGTAACAGTAAATCACAAAAAATGACTTTTCACAGACAGGGTCACAAATTTAGATTCACCTGAAGATTGTGTGTCTCACTCATTTGTGCAGTATTGTTGGACGCTTCAGAATAATTAAAGAATTCCTAATGGAATTGATTAGAAACCAGAACTGAAATCTGAACCAGAATTCAGTTTTTCCCAGTTCCTGGTAGTCTGTGATACCCAAACCATCCCTTACACACACACACACACACACACACTCATTATACACTATTTAAGTTCTTCTCATTAATGGAAAATTCACACAGCTTAATTCTTTTCAGAAGAGATCAAAGAGCTTGTAGCATTATTTATTTATTTATTTTCACACCACTTTAGAATGCAGTGTATGCATATTAAAGACGCCTCGCTGTGCTGTCCCCATATGTATTCCTGTGACAATCTCCCTCTCCCACTCACACACACACACACACACTCCTCTCTCTCTCTCTCTCTCTCTCTCTCTCTCACATACACACACACACACACACTCCTCTCTCTCTCCCTCTCCCACACACACACACACACACTCCTCTCTCTCTCTCTCTCTCACATACACACACACACACTCTCTTTCTCTTTTTCTCTTTCTCTCTGTCTCTCAATTTATTTCTCTCTCTGTGTCGTTTGTTTACCGTGCAGAGAATCCAGGCAGCAGAAATGTCACATATGATGTTTGTAGAGTGAGATGGTCTAAACAGCACAGAGAAATGAAGGTGTGTTGATCTCTCTGCAGATCATTACTGATGATGAATCCTGTTCTGTTCTCACACAGTTCAGTTATGTACAGGACTGATAACTGCAGAACATTCAGATTGTGAAAATCACTTTCATTAAAGCTACACTGTGTAACTCTTGCCTCTCTGTCACCATCTCTGATTAAACCATGTAACTGCAGGTTGCATTTCTTTACATGTTGAAGTCAAAGCCAAAGTGACATTTCCCTCGAAAATCAAACCCGACTGATTATGAACTTGTGCAGTGGGGGTGTATGTAGGGGCGTGTTTTGTGGTGGGGGTGTATGTTGGGGCGTGTCTTGTGGTGGGGGTGTATGTTGGGGCGTGTCTTGTGGTGGGGGTGTATGTGGGGGCGTGTCTTGTGGTGGGGGTTGTGGTGAGGATTTTTCTGTGATGGATCGTCTGACCTCTTCGTTTGGACGGTCTCATTTGCTTTATTCTTGAACTCACATGAGCCACCAGAAGACAAACACACACACACACACATGTACAGATCAGCTATGGTATCATTTACATCGTGAGCGCGAGCTGGGTGACTAGCGCTGTTCTCTGATAAATGTGTGTGACTGTCCTGTTGTCCAGCTGTAGTGTGGAGGTCTCATAGCAGCTGTGTAGCTTGTGAGTATGTTTGGAATGACATGCTACTATGTTCCTCATGCTATTTTTACAGCATGTAGAATGTACTCACATTTTCTGTAATGGGGTCGTATGACAACAGAGCAACACACTGTTTAAGACACATATCATTTGCACAGTTCGTACTGTTTTACAAAACTGTTTTTAGCTTTATATTATAGTTAGAGTATATATAGAGTATGCATGAGGTATATATAAGGATATAGGGTAGGAAATGTTTTGTTATGCTGTTAAAAGTTTCTTCACATCCTGATAACATTTACAAAATGGTCTAAATATATTTATATAAATATATATGTTTTCTGTGAAAGGTGCACGACCATTAAATGTGTCGAACCATTGTGTTCGGTCCGAATGCAGTGATTGGATGTCCTACTTGCCTGTCAAACTATGTATGTGTTCATGTCTTGGAGGAGGCGTGGCTTTGGAGAGTGTTCTGAAGGGAGGGCGGGCCTGCCTGCCTTATTTTTAACCCTGGAAAAATCACTGTAACAGCCTTAACAACAGCACCAGTGTGATATATGAAACTTTTCACTTGCATAAACACACATTTATTTAATTGACTAAATCAGATATTTCATACTATATCTGTCAATCTGGCACTGGGGACTGAAAACTCCTGTGATTAAAGCCATCCATGTTTAATAAACATTTATGAACAAGGAAAAATAAACAGTAAGGGCTCGAGCTTGTGCATGAGTGTGTTGTGTGACTCTCAGACTGAGGCTGTGATGAGCGGGTCTGATCTGATGAGAGCTGTAGAGAGTGAATGTCTCTTTCAGTGTGTTGTGTGACTCTCAG
>JAZGTJ010015143.1:0-13579 GCA_036877575.1 Botia almorhae
TTTTTTAGTTTCGGTTCTGTTAATAAACACAGTGCCAAAAGGGCAATCAATCAACATTGTCTTAACATAATTTTCATTAGTCACATGGCATTCATGGCTCCAGTGATTGGCTCAAAAAGTTCTGTGGCATACATTGGGGACGGGGCTTGCAGTAGCTGAGCAACTGCCATTGATGTGTAAGGCAATGCTAACCGATTGCTTTCTCCTGGTATTATAGACCTCATTGGTGGAGGCACTCACACAGCCAAAATATATGGTGAATCAATATTCATTTCCTCTCACCTCGTCCATTCTGCTCCTGCATTAACAGTCATTACTGTCAGCATCTCTGTCCTGGCTCTGCAGTGCTAAATGTCCTGCTATTCACTTATTTTTTATCAGGGAGGAGCAAATTTGGCAGCGATTTGGACTTAATACAGACAGAGCCTCAAGGGAGCAGTAAAATAAGACAAAGCCTGTTGTGGAGTGACTTACAGCCCCCCTTTAGACACCATCTGATCGATGGTGGAGACACAGAGGTTCAAAACCTCTCCACCTGCTGCATTAAAGCTCAGTTTGTCACTCACAGCCAGCCCTGCACATATTCTACATAAACCAAAGATGAGGCAGATAAATTAAGGATGTTATCAAGCAACAAGCTGCCTTGTTGAGAAGGAGAATGATCAGAGAGACAGAGATGCTGAAATTGGATGGTTGCCCACACATGGTATAACAGCAGGCACACTGGGACTTGGAATAGTTATAGCCAATAATCAGAGTGGGGTGTGTTGCTTCAAAACAGATCTCAAACCTGCGGGGTAGCGTACTAATAAAATCACATGTGTTCAGACTTGCCCATGCGTGCATTGCTGTCCTTCCTGTTTACACACATGCAAAAAGAGATGCATATTTTGAGAGGTCAGTGAAAAGCACTGAGTGTCTGGAGGTGTGGATGGGAGGTTCTCCTCCTGTTCTATTTTTGGCATCTATCATTTACACCTCAATGCGCACACAAACACACACAAACACACACACACACTTCCAGAGTCTGTGACTTTTAGTTAGACAAACTCTCAAATGTTTTTCAAGGACACTGCTGAATCTTCTGATAGCACATCCTAAAGGCCCCTAAAATTCTCCATTTAACTTAATGACTTTTAGAAATATACAGCAGGCAGCCTGAAATTGTTAAACTTTTTCTACCTGATCTAACCCTTAAAATGACTTCTCTTGGTATAACTTAATGTAGTCAGGTTAATTCAGTTCAATTCAGTTACGTGATTTTTGATGTGAATATAACCAGTTTATTCCGATGATTTTTATTTTGAACATTTTTTAGATTGCTTTAGAAACAGTTATTTACAGTGTATGTTGAATACACACATATTAAATTTTAGTCAATCTCTCCTTAACATCGTCAAGGACAGATACTGTACTGTACAAATCTCTTTCTTTCATTTCTAATTTTCTTCCTCTCTGTTTTGCTGTATCATATAGATTGCGATGTATATGTGCAGATAAGCATGACTCATGCTGGGCTAACAGTTAACCCATCTAGAAAAGGAAGAGATCTTGCACTCTTGACAGATCCTACTACCGTATATCTGATCTACTGTCAGATCATTTCAACAGTCAGCAAATAAAATACTAGGGTTTGCCAATTCCACTCAGATAAGTATGTCTCACTTATATTTTGTTTACTAACAATCTATAGATTTGGAATACAGTTCATATATACAGCTCCAGTTCTATGCTGATTTTTGTTGACGTTTGCGTATATCCACAAATAAAACACCATATTTATATTTAGTTATATTCTTTTTATTGTATATGTGTGTAAATGTATGTAGATATACACATATTTTAGGAATGTGTAAAGTGTTTAAAGTAGAATGATTTCAGAAGAAAGGTAATGGGCAGATGTGCTAAGCACAAAACCATGACTCAGCAGAAAACCTTATGAATATTGATAACTTTAAATTGTGCATCTAATGCATTTGTCATTTCATGGCTCATCCAAAAGTGAGTCTAGACTTTGATGTGCTTGAATCTGAGATCAAGAATGACCTGATGGAGTAACAGAACAAAGGCCAAAGAGCAAAATAAATGTCAGATTTGTTCTTGTTCCCATGTAAGAAGAAATGTAATGAATGAATCAATGTTTAACAACTTTAGCATCCATTTAGGAAAACATTGCCTAGGGAATTCTTAAACACTAGCCTTGAGTGCTTTAAAAATCCAACTGTTTATACTGCTGTTTTCTGTTTTTCTCTCTAAAACAAGCAATAAAAATGCTGAGGCGGATGTGACAGTGCACTGATGTTAATAACGTGCTCAATAGCACAACCAGCAGTTAACCCCAACAGAGATGTTGTGGAGTAATGACAGTAAATTAAAAAGAGACAGCATGAAAGAGAGAGTGACAAAGGGAAAGGGAGAAAAAAGCAAAGTGAGAGACAATGAGGCATAGCCTCAAGCTAGTCCTTTGAACCTGTTTAACTTATTGTGGCTCGGATGCCACTCATAACAGTATAGCTTTAAAGCTTATATTATGAGGAGCAAGTTGTCATTGGTGCTTTTCTCAAAGATAGACTTATAGATCCATTATACAGAATTAGATTTCACATTTGAAACTGCATCTAGCTCAAACATGCTAAATGTGAAGGAAAGAATTTAACAATGTGTTTTTGTGTATTCAGAGTAAAATACATTGTTTAAATTGATATATTGGTATTAGTAAATAGATTCTAATCTTATTTATAGGATAGGTGGTACCACAGTCCCTCAACATCAAATCAAAATGCATAAAACTTCAACAGTACCAAAATCAATGCATAATTTTTTCAAATATACTGTAAAATCATTGTATTCCTTTGGATTTTTTTAAATGCTTAAAAAGATTTGCTATACCTTTGTTTTCTTTTACAATCCAGATGTGTTCAAGTGTTGAACACCAATATTCCTTATTAACAGAGCAATTCTAGAGCAGTCTTATTGCACAGATAAAACTAGACATTTGGTAAACTTAAGGGTGACACCAGTATTCTCAAATGTAAAACCTGCGAGCCAGAATTAACTTATGAAGAAAATAATGTTAACCAAATGAGCATAGCAGACTCCCCTCGTGTCCTTGTGGAATGGATGCAATTTGTGTCATGCAGTAATGTAATAGCTCTCTATGGCCTGCAATTTGTTTGGGCTGTCTTTGGAAGCCTGAACTATTATGAGTGTTCTTTAAATGCTCAGATCAATACCGTCAGCTCTAAACATCTGTCTGAAACACTGTCTTATACCTTTTGAATTGACTTCTTCTCTCTGTCGTTCTTTTATGGCATTAAGGTAGACACCATAGAAATGCAATGAATAAATATATCACATACATGTGTAACCCTGCATGGGAAGGCTAATTTAATTTTATGCAAGGAATTGTTACCCAAATTTTTAGCTATTTGCAGCTAGACTCAGTAAACGTACAGGATGTGACTGTGTGCTTTTCTCTGCATGTATATTGACATTTCTGTATCCATGAATGCAATACAGCTTTTTAGAATGTTCTCTTTTGACATCTGTCTTTAGAATTAAATTCTGTGATTTATTTAAACACTATAAATATGCATAAGTGAAGGTACATGTACTGTATATGTTTCTATCTGAACTAGATTTGTAGCAGTCTGTCAGTTACAATGTAAAAAAACAGCATTTTCATGACAGTAGTTCCAGGCAAAAACATAGGGAAACATAATGAGCACTTCCAGAGAAGACATCATCCTACTGCCTGTCTTTATATAGCTGAGAGCAGATCAAAGAGGGAGAGAGAAAACATGCCGATTTATTAAAATACCTTCTGATTGAGCACAACCTCCTATACTGTCAAAACAATTCTGTCTTAAAGAGGAGAAAGGAAGGATGAACTGAGAAAGATAAAATGAGATAGTATATCTCATAAAATGTAAAATAGTATAACTGTGGAAATAATTACATTACTTCTGGCAGATTCCTGCTGTGCTATAAGACGTCATCTTTATTAGCTCTAATTAAGAGGTCTTTAACAGGAGGTGGGCATAAACAGTGGGGGTCTGCAGAAGTACTGCTGGGGTCCGCCAAATGTTGTTCATTCTTCAACAGTTTTTTGTAAAAAAATACAACTAAATGAGAAACTGTGTAATGTACAGGTATAGTGCTCATCATTACTGATTAGACTTATGGTTTTACAATGTAAGTATCATAAAGCGTGTAGCATTACATTAACGTGGTACTATACAGTAAGCTATAAAATAAATCAGTTCATTTTAATGCTCTGTTACTTGTTCCACCAGACCATAGGCCTGGTTAAAGACCCTTTCTTTCACATTTACCTTACAGTACATTATTATTATTATTATTATTATTATAGGCAGTGATGCAGAGAGAGAAGACACAGGGAGGTGCTGTAGAGTTTATGGTGTGTTATTAGAATCTTCATTGATCTGCTTCGTAAAGCCATCATTCCTGTTCATTGAACACAACAAGAGCATCAAGGACAGACCAATGAGAGAGAGGAAGAGGGGGTTGGATAATGAGGTACACAGATAGGATGTAACATGCATAGGAAAGGAGAAACATGATGAGAAACGTCCAGACTAATATGTTACTTTAGCTGTTAGTACAGAGGACAATCAGTCACAGTGGTGTAGCATGTGGAAATAATGGTTGGGGTTAGGTTTAAAGGTCAGTTTCTGTAGGGATGCATGGAATTGCATTTGAGATTGTCACTTATGTCACCTTCCCTATGTGACAACAAGCCCCAATCTCCCCTATATGTGGTGAATGTTACAAATATGATTTTTTTCTTTGTGTGCTTATTAAAATATATAGTGATGATCGAGATTCAAGATTTTATAAATAATTTTATAATACACTGAAGAGGAATTAGGACAGCTTATACTTGATTTGATGACTAAAGCGTCCCATTGGGCTGATTTGCAGGTGCTGTTAGTGAACTGCACTAAGCATTTAAGAAAGCACTGATGGGTGTTTGCCTGTTAATATTACAAACAAAGTTGATTTGAATCAGTGTTTCTCTGCTTTTCTTCTGAAGTCTGACAACTGCTGTCTGTTTACTCAACTGCAGCACACAAACATTTGTTGCTGATATTATGCGTTCAAACTATTTAGAGGGTGAATCTATGCTGTATTAAGTTATATTAAAAGAATTAATGTATTGCCAGTGTTTTAATGATTTTATTATGTTTACATTTTGTAATGAAAAAATGACTCAAGGTTTTCAACACAAGGTTTTTTTATTTGGAATAACCCAACATTATCCTGCGTTTACTATAATACAATGTATAGATTTCAACATCTCAGTAAATGTTTCTTTGGTTTCTATTTAAAGTCCAGTTTCTTTACTGTTGCTATATGACAAACAGATCTGTGTGTTGTATAAATCCAAGCTGTTCTCCCAAGAGGCAGCAGTTCTCTCTCACTATTCTACTTTTTCAGTTGTTTTGTGTTTGCAGCTGTGCCCTCACAACTACTGAGCGAATACCACAGTCTTTTTGAAATGTGTGCTGTGCATTGATCTATCATGTATCACCTACAGGCAGTCATGGAGCAGATACAGAAGAGAGACTGGTGGAGCATCTTCTTAATCCGGCCCACTACAATAAACTGATCAGACCGGCGACCAATGGCTCAGAAATAGTGACGGTGCAACTGATGGTCTCACTGGCCCAGCTTATTAGTGTGGTAAGTAAAATATCACATATAATGTTTACACTGTGTCTGTGTCCTCTGTGTGTTCTCATATTTACAAATGCATATTCTTTTCATAAACCTAACAAATCACAAAATGAAATGGATTGCTATATTCAAATTGTATGTTTTCTTACATTATTCGACATAATCATGAAAGTGGGAGTGATAGAGCATTTCAATTAAACTCTCCTGTCTATTTACCTTTTTTTCAGATTTATCTTATGATCTTTATTAATATATTTAGCCTTAAATGCTCTATGCACATTTTTTAGCCTCTGTATTATCATATTTTTGTTCACTTTGCACTAGAGTCGGTGCTTGTGTGTACACTGTAAGAGGCAAGTATGGACAACAGGAAATAGCCATCTCTGTTCCCGCAAGTGCAGAAAATTACCCATGGTTACTGACCATTCATCATTCTTTGCTAACCCTTTAGCTGGCAGACAATTACATGCTTCCTTTATGCCTGTAATGGAGTGTAAATCAACAGCTCACTTACCTGGGTTAGAGCTAGAAGAAAACTGTATCATGGCTGTGTAATTCATCTCTAGAGGGCTGGTTGGCTCTGCCTTTAATGTCCTTGACTCATAAAAATTACACTGAAGAATGTAGCTTTCACTGAAAAACAAGACATTTCAAACTATCAGATGATTACCTATGTTTGATCCTGACCATCAAAACCTAACAATTTTTGTGTGTTTGTACTTTTTATTTATAATTTACTGAACATTTTATTTATACATTCCAAAAATTTTTATTAAATATAAACTGTGTGTTGATTTCTCTCTTTTTTATCTGTATTTTTGTGTGGACAGCATGAGAGAGAGCAGATTATGACCACGAACGTCTGGCTTACACAGGTCAGTCTGTACATGTACTTACATCAGTTTACCTCACTGTTGTTTCTTTCTAAGATTAATACAGTTTACAGTTTAATTTTTTTTACTTTTTACACTTAGCTATCAAACCTAATTCTAGCTGTCTATATTGGGACAAACCGTGTACTTCTGTTAATTTTATATAAAGCAATTTGACCACAAACTAGTATGCACACACACACACACACACACACACACACTCACACTTCTATTGTTTTTATAAACAGCTAGTTACAATATAGAAACAATATAACCATAACCCACACTCTAACCCTAATTTTAACAGACTTTGCATTTTTACAATTAAAAAATATGGTAAAGTGAAACACATACACGTGTGCAGTTTCACATGTGCAGGCCTTTGAGCAAAATTAGAGTTTGGGTGTGAGAATGCTGGCTTGGTATATTTGACACCAGATGGTGTTTGTTAAATCATGCAGCAACGTTAAAAACGTTTAACACTTGCATGTGTATGTAAGTGTGTGTGTGTATGTGTGAATAGATATGCACTGTATGTTGCTTTAAGCATGTCAGTGGAAACTTGGTAGCCTAAATACATTTGAAAATCATCTCCAAGGACTGATATTGTACTGTTCTCTCTCTCTTTCACTCTCTCTCTCTCTGTTTCGTACACACACACACACATACATACAGATATATATCTTCCTGTATCTCTTTCTCTGAATCATGTTCTCATGGTCACTATGACCATAAGTGTCAGTTGTCAGAATTTATTGCTGCTGTCAGTGCAGGTTACCCATAAAAAACTTTGCGATTGTGAATGTGTGTGTCTTTTCGGCCCCTGTCTGCTTGAGCGTATGCGGTTGTTGTATCAGAGTAAAGGCACAATGTACAGTAATTACTTCGGTGGCCAAACCATATAGGAAGAGAGTTAAATTACCATCATAAGACACTCAGCACTTTTTTGTGCGGATTACTTTAAAATAACTGTCATTAGTTATGGTTTGTAACGGCACTCTTCGGTCAATTTAATCTGACAGAATTTATTGGGCCCAAGTAATCTTATTTTCTCATCTAGTTTAGTAAGACATTTTTTATCCTTAATGAAATGTGACAGACCATTAGTAAATACTGTAAACACACTAATAATTCACTGAGAGCATTCGTGTATGTGAAAGGTGAACATAATCTTAACACTTTGTGATGATTGGTTACACTGCCTGATCACAGGTTAACAAAAAGTGAATATGTAAGGAAAAGAATGGCATAGATTTATGAGGTATTCCAGCGAGTGACTGCATGATCTCACTCTCATTGCTTGTGTTCAGGAGTGGCAGGACTACAGGCTAACATGGAACCCAGATGAGTTTGATGGCATGAAGAAGGTCCGCCTTCCCTCCAAACATATTTGGTTACCTGACGTTGTACTTTACAACAAGTAAGTCTCAAAGAAGATCCAGCTCACATATTCCATTTTCTTTCTTTCATATCTGATGTTTTTCTCATTACCATCACCTTTCCATCTCTTGTCCATCTTCCTGTCATCTGAGAGCAGATCAACATCCCTGCTTATCTGACTTTGTCTTATTAGTGGTGTTCCCGGGTAACGTTACCTGACCTCACTGTAAATAAAGCATGTTCCTCCTCTATAACTGTCATGTCACAGAGTAGAAGTTTTAAATTCAAGCTAATTAACACCAGCTGCCCATCTTTGTTTGCCTTTATGTATCATTGATAAACCTCTTGTGCAGACACTTCCATAAACAGGCTCCATCTGAGGTATTAAGAATCTTGATTCAGGTTCTAATTGCGTTTTATTCTTATTAAAATTACTTTTTATTTTAGTAATAACATGAAAATTATGAGCCAGTTTAATACAGCTAAGCTTTATCACTTACATACACTTACTACCGACACACATGATGATAAAAACTGATGATAAAAGCTTCATAACTCACTGTTTCTTTTCTTATCAGTGCTGATGGGATGTATGAGGTCTCCTTCTACTCCAATGCTGTCGTCTCCTATGATGGAAGTGTCTTCTGGTTGCCACCAGCCATCTATAAGAGTGCCTGTAAAATTGAAGTGAAGCACTTCCCATTCGACCAGCAGAACTGCACGCTAAGTTTCCGCTCGTGGACCTACGACCGCACAGAGGTGGACCTGGTTCTGCGCTCTGATGTGGCCAGCATGGATGATTTCACGCCTAGCGGAGAATGGGATATCATCGCTCTTCCCGGCCGTCGGAACGAGAACCCATCTGACCCGACCTATGTAGACATCACCTACGACTTCATCATCCGACGCAAGCCCCTCTTCTACACCATCAATCTTATCATTCCATGTGTACTCATTACCTCACTGGCCATTTTAGTGTTCTACTTACCATCAGACTGCGGGGAGAAGATGACTCTTTGTATCTCTGTACTTCTGGCTCTCACTGTGTTCCTGCTTCTAATCTCTAAGATCGTGCCGCCTACGTCTCTGGATGTACCTCTGGTTGGGAAGTACCTGATGTTCACCATGGTGCTTGTGACTTTTTCTATTGTGACGAGTGTGTGTGTGTTAAACGTGCACCACCGGTCGCCTACCACACACACCATGCCTCCGTGGGTGAAGCTTGTGTTCCTCAACAAGCTGCCCGCGTTGCTCTTTATGCGGCAACCACGCAACAGCAGTGAGCGGCAACGTCTGCGCCAGCGGCGCCGTGCCAACGAACAGCAGGAAGGTGGACGAGGGGGTCTGGCTGCGGGGCTTATGTCAGGGCTGGGCCTGGGTGGCTCTTCGTCTGGGAATAAAGAAAACAATGAGGCATGCACATGTTATGTGAACCGGGCCTCAGTAAAACAATTTGGGGCGGAGATGGGTGGAGGGGGAAGTGGGGTGTCGACGGACGGACTAAACGGGTTAAGGGAAGGGGGGAGAGAGGCAAGGGAAGAAGGTTCGAATCCACTGCAGAGCTCTGCTGTGCCTCGAGGGAAGCAGCAGCCTCCTACTGTCCTCACACACGCCCTGCTGGCCCAGGCCTGTCCAGGGTTTGAGGAGGCTGTGGATGGAGTCCGCTTCATTGCAAATCACATGAAAAGCGAGGATGATGACCGTAGTGTGAGTAATACACTTGCATATTGATATGTGTACTTAATGCGCATAATGTATGTTTTCGTGTTAATTTCAACAGTTAAAGCATTTATCATCGATAGTAGTCATAACTTAAAGGAATAGTTTACCCAAAAATGAAAATTATATTGTCGTTTACTTACTCCAATGTTTTTTAAACCCATTTGGTTTATCTTTATCCTGCAAAACAAAATTACATTTTGTTTATTAATAAGACAGACTTTTAGTGACTGACAACCTCAGTCCACATTTATTCTTATAATATGGAAAAATTAGTTTTTCTTGAAGCTATTGTCTTACCTTAAATGACTTAGATGAGCAGTGTTGCTTAAAAAGCCCCTAAACCAGGTTTGTGACTCAAACTAGAATGTCAGATTAAAAAAAATAACTCTTAATCAGACTAAAATGAGTTTAAATGGAGTTGCAAAAAAATGTTCAGAAAGAGCGTGTTAATCCAATCTCTCAATCACCACCAAGTGTAAGTAAAGGCACACATTAAGTGTTTCTAAAACTGAAGACTATTTTAACAACAGCTCTTTACAGTAGAGCAATCCTCTTATTATCAATGAAGCTGCATGTCACACTTCATTGATTATTAGGTGATTAGGAACATCTTAGTTTTGTCACATAATCTCAGTTGCTTGCAATACAGATTTAGTGTCTTTAGTCTTTAGTTTTATGCACTGTGAAGTTCCAAATGTATGTTTGGGACTATGTAATCCTGTCAGTTATATTTCAAGGACATATAAACAGCTGCATCCCATACTCCAGTGACAATTTCCTTGGCATTCCTCCAGAAATATAATGTATCTTTACAGTTTGCTCAAAGTCACTAAGACCTGCTGCTTTAGTATTTAAAGGCATCTCCAAACATTTACAAAGATTAAATATTAAGTAAATATTAACTATTATGCAATATTGCCACCTTTATGGAGTTTATTTACTGTTTGTTTTTTCGGATATAGTGAGCATTAGATTAGAACCACACAACCATCACAAAACATGTACATTCACGTTTATAGTGAGACCAGTGCAAGCTTGCACATGTTCCGGCAGACACACTTCGATCAATATGCAGCACCACACCTGTGGTTTAATAATATCTAATGTGGAGGCTTTGACAGGCAGTCCTAAAGCATTCATGAAGATATGTGGTCGTTAGTAACAGCACAGTCACTCATCAGCAGTTCACTCACTGCCGTTTAAATGGCTTGCAGTCCCATTCTGTCAAACACTGTTTGATCTCAGCATTAGTCATGTATGAGAGTAGCAGTCGTGCTGGATGATCCCAGAGGTGATGTTTTTAAAGAAATGTGTATTTTAGGAGCCAAGTGATCTATACATTCTAGTTTATTAGGATTATGTGCTGTGTGCACGCTGTCATAGAGTGCCATTAATACAACACAAGCAGAACACATATCTGTGTAAATGGCTCATAAATCAATTTTTACATAAATTGTAGATTTGAATTGAATGATATTAGAGTAGTTTTACAATTGGTTTACATAAACTTATTCTGTTTTGTATCATCAATAAGTCACTGAATTGTAGACCAGATACCTATACGGGACTTCATAATGTAAGTGTAAAAAGAATTACACATACTACTGAAATCTGTTAGATCTTAATGGTACATTCTTATTAGTTCCCTACAAAAGCATAATTTTTTACATTACCTAAATTAAAAATATTTGTCATCTTGTCTGTTTTATCATTTTAGTAGTACACTTTCAAAGTGTGAATTCTACGGTATTTTTTGTATGACAAATTCCAGACATTTTTAACTTGATTGCAGACATTTTCTTTATTTTATATAATTATAGTCATGACTTTATATTTTATGACTGTTTCATAAGAACAGTCAGCAATATATTTTTATAACTCAGCAGTATTACTAAGTGCACTTGGTTTCTTCCTAAAGAGCAGGAATATAGACAACATGGGATAACATTAACAGCGCTCAGTAATTCTGTCAGTCATCTTGACCTGCACACAGTCTCATCCCTATGGCAACAAGCCATCTCCAAGCCAACTTCCTTGCAGCCTTTGCCATGGTTACAGTTCAGGTCCCCTGTGTCTCACCTCATCAGAGCACTGTGGTGGAATAAAGTCTCTGTTCACATTAACCTTCTCCCTCACCCTGTTCTCTCATCCTTTCTCTCTCTGTTTCTCGCTCACACCCACACAATTCCTCCCAACTTCCCATCTCAGGTCAATTTTTCAGTTGTTTTTCATATTTCATATCCCCCACATTTCATATCTGACTCATCTGTGTCCTGTCCCCCTCCTACATCTCCCTCTTTTTTGACTTTTTCCCCTTTAAAACACTAATTTCCTTCTGTTAAGATGTTTGTGGGAATAATCCAAAAAGAAACTGAGATACTCTCAAAAACCTTTTTAATTAACCAAAACACGGGCGGTTTAATTAAAACACAATATGGTTTAATTAACTTAAACCATATAATAATTATTCAATATTAAAACACCTTACCGCACACTTTATGGATGTACTGAAAATGGATTATGTCATCATATAAAGAATTTAAATCACTTGTGTTACTGTGGGTTTGGGTTTAATTTATGAATAATTACATGTAAAGTGTGTTTGCAGATATATGGTAGTCTGATCAGTTTAACCAATTCCAAAGTGTTTTTTTGTTTTAAACAGAGGTGAATCAGTTGTGTTTACGGTGTTAAAAACATTAAGAGAGATAATTAACAGAGTTCATTTTAAAGCCTTTGTTCTGTTCGAATATATTAACTCGTTCTCACTGTTCTCTTATAGGTGAGTGAGGACTGGAAATATGTTGCCATGGTAATCGATCGTCTGTTCCTCTGGATCTTTGTTTTTGTGTGTGTGTTCGGCACAATTGGAATGTTCCTTCAACCTCTGTTCCAAAATTACACAGCTAAAACTATCACCAACACACCTGGCTGACTAATCACCAATGGCCGCCACACTAATAGACGCTACCCACCATCAGTCATGACAGGAGGACGAAGGGAAAAGGGGAGGTGTGCCCAGAAAGAGGGGAAATGTAACTTGTCATCTTGTTACTCTGGACTAATGTTAGAATTATATGAACCATTTTGGAATATCACAACAAAACATGAAGTGGGGATTTGGTCCAGGATTCTCATGCAGGACTCTCATCTGGTCCACGCTCTCCTCCTTTTAGGTGAAAACCACGCAAGCCAATCAGAGAGGAAGGAGACACTGTTTACTTTGCTCTGCAGCCAACTGGCACACGTCTTTGCAAATAGAAAGCCATGCACCGCCCACAAGCTCCACAATGAGCCTTCAGCTTTCTAAAGTTACAGTATGTGTGACTTTGTTACCTACCTGTACATTCAAGTTATTTAGAAAACAATGAATTTAAATGCCTGTTCTCCATTATTTCTATCAGGTTGTTAATTCTATATTGTCTATGTATTTCATATGGTCCAGAAGCCTGTAATAGCCTTCACAGTGTATTGACAATACAGCAACAACATTCTTGTTTATGTGCAGAACACATGTCTGGTTCATTGAATCAGGGCTTTGATGCAGTATTGTATTACTATTATATAACCAATGAGAGAATTGTATTAATACAACACACAACATTTGGAAGATGATCACTGATAAGAGGGAAACTGAATGTGCTTGTTGTTTAATAATGAAGCAGGTTAAATATGCCAAGTGACTGAGAGGTTTTCATTTATAATCAGATGGGTTGTGAGTCTCTTTGGCCTGTTGGAGACATTACAGCAGTCTCACAGCAGGCAGGCAGACTGGATAATACATAGACAGCAGAGTCTTAATTTTTAAGACTCTTAAAGTATCTTACGATTCCTCCATGCTAAAAGAGAGAGAAACTAAAAGGCCAAACTCACATGAAAAGTTGTTTTGATTACATTCTCCAGCT
>JAZGTJ010015144.1:0-13578 GCA_036877575.1 Botia almorhae
TCTTTACACAAGCTGTCTTGCAGAATCCTTAAGCCAGTGGCCTTAGTTTTAAACATAAGAACACCACAACAGAGAAAGCAATCGTCGCCAACCTCATCAAATATAACTGAGGGCCTTTCATGGCTGTAGTGAAAAGCTGCTTTGAATCCTCTGTCAATGCCCTCCTGGATAAATATCATATGTGGAATATCACAGGTGGCAGCTGGGCTGCTTCAAGCGGAGACAGGCAGCCAGAAAACAACCGAAGGCATCCCACATTCACCACAGTGTGCAGCCATTTTCTCATATTTGTTTACTTTTAATGCAGGGCCTCAGACCACACATGAGCCAAGACCAAAGGAGCCTCCAAACCATTTCCAAAATGTAATCAAAAACATGCAGGGGTTTCCTTTCCTCTGGTAACTCCTGCACGGTCACTGTGATGGTCTACGGAGTTTCATTTCGTGTCACGTTCCTCGCGAACTGCTTGCCCGTGTAGCAAACAGAGAGAAAACTGTTTCCCCATTTTTAATAGATCCTGTTGTGAATGTTTTCCTAAACACTGGGAAGGATTATATTGTATAAACCTTAATACCTTCAGAATTGTTTTATAGAGATACAATGTTCCATTATCTGCTGTTTTGTTCTCAAGGTTGTGCCGAAGTTCCATGACTATCTGGGTGTTTCTCACAGGAAGAAAAATAACGTCTTCGCCAAACCCACCGCTATCTCTGTTTTTCTTTTTTTTAAATATTATCTTTCTAATGATATAGAATTATTTGATTAATTAACTCATGTGACAAGCTCACGTGGCACACACATATTTGACCCACAGAATGTGGTCAAATGGCCGCATCATAATATTAATATTAATAAACTTTGAAACCTTTGTATTTCTAATCTAACAGTATTGGAAGGTTTTAATAGTTCTGTACATGTTTTGTGTAATGAAAAGTTATTTTATTTATTTGTTTATTTACTCCAAAAATACTTTTCTTATTAAAGAGTTGAGGAGGAAATAACCACATTGCCAATATTATATTTAGATTGAGATAACATCTTTCTCCATATTTTCTGAAATAATCTGATTTCCTGCCAGGATGTTTAAATGAAATAAAAAAGCAATGCTAAATCAGTGACTGTGGCTGTTCTGTTCCAGCATGTAGGCTTTACCACTGAGTGGAGGAGAAAAGCTGTCTTTTAGCCTCAGTAAAGTTTAAAAAATTGGAATCCAAAATGAAGACTGTCAGGAGATGCATCTGGCATTAATATGGAACGAATGTGACAGATTGTTTATTAAGAACTTGTCATTGTGTGTCACTAAATGCAGTCTTGCCTTGACTTTGAGTGTTGTTCAAGAATGTTCAGAGCAGATTTAGAGAGCAGCCTTCAGGCATGTTTAGCCTCAGTTAAGCCCTCTAGCAAAATCTTTACTCTAAATGGTCCATCCTTATAGATGGACCGTTATAGACCGGTCCTCTGTGAAAGATATATTCACATCTGCACAATATTGCACGTTTAGCCTCTGAACGATTATTGGAGTGGGACTGACAGGAATCAAAAGGTTTGAACTAAATCAACCGAACATGGAAAACCAATAGAAATGAAGTTTTAAGCGCAAGTTAGGCAGTGGCCTGTTCATTCCGTCCTGTCAATCATTCCCAGCTTACATAAGCAGCCGACTACCTAACACCATTGACAATTCTTTTGTTATCCTTTGTAAACATTGTAGCAGAAAAAAATGTATTGATATATATTATATTTACAGACCTTTGCACTCTATGGCACAGTGGTTCTACTCTTATTTTACTTTATATTTTTCTGGAAAACTGCAGTTATCTTTGGCCAAAGCTCTCATGTATTGATTCTTGGCAAAGGTTTACTGGCAGCATGGTGTTACAGAGTTAGAAGAAGCCCTGAAGCTGGTGTGTACATGCTGAAACCTGTAAATATTGGCAAGTGGTCTCTCTGCAACACATGTGCAGATGAAATACACTTCACTTTATAACTTTATAACACTTTAATCACTTTATAACACGCTGCATCATTTTTGCGGTTTATTTGCCTAAAAATGCACCATGAAATTTGCATTACCATCATCGTACCATGAAGACCACACATTTCACCTTTATATACATCATGATGTATATAGACTACTAGATTTTACTATATAGCATAGTATAGTATAGTATAGTATAATATATAGTAGTATGTGTGCATGCCTTTTTCTATTATATTTGTGTGATGAAATGGACATGTAGAAGTCACATGGGCTGTATGTAATCTTATCTCAAAAAGATTAGCTCATTACTTAGATGTAAAATACTTGACTAACTTATGTGTCCATAGACACTACATAGTCCATCGCTGCTCATCGGTGTGCATGGGTGGGGTAATGCAGACCTGCGCCCGCCGAGGAAGGGGAGAAGGAGACAGAGTGCTCAGATACACACAGTGGATGCTTCTCTGAACAAGAACTATGGTGACAGGCAGGTGCCCCTCTCTCCGCATGACCTCTCCAATCCTCCCAGTCTGAATGTATTCTCCAGAGTCGCATCTTAAGCGACAAAGCAGCAGGGCTGCTTCCTCAAAGGGCACGCCTCCAACAGCCCTCTGACATTTAAACATCTCTAGAGATGGAAAACAAATCTAATAAATACAGTGGACTTGCAGGAGGACTGGAATAGACTTTGCTAAACCTTAAGGCTAAATCTCTACCTCTACTGACCTTGAATGTGGAAAAGATCCTGCAGGTTTGGGCCTTCTGAAAGGGTGTTGTTCATCAAAACAGAATTGTTTTTGAAAAATGAACTAATTTTGTAAAGAAAATTGTATTCAATGCTCATCATCTATCTGTGCCCTCACCTTCCCTGTGCTCGAATAATATTAAGGGGGGCAGTGTAAAACCATCCATATCTAAACCTGTCCATCTTATTTTGATTTTATCGTTGTGAATCGAGGTAAGGAGGCAATTCTGGACACGGATCGCTGAGGTACTAGCATATTAACATTCATTTTTAACCCAAAAAGTTTTGCAAACCAGATTGCAGCTTTAAAATAGTTAAATACATGCTAGAAAAACAAGTCCAATCACATTTTCACTTCTGCACGTGGTGCATTTGCTGTCACAATGTATTTTGTGATTGAAATAAGCTTTAGGAGTCAGATAAGTTAAGATGATTTCAGAGTGGTGAAATATATGTTTACTTCATTCCCTGCCATTTGGAAGCCTTAGTTTAATATATGCACTAAAAAAAGTGAAAATTCAATAGCTTCAAATGGAAAATAGAAAAACAGTGAGTGGCTGATTGCGATAAACTGCTCTCAATACAAGCTGAATGTCTATTTTCTGTGTTTAGTCAACATAATGTGCCACAAGGCCACATCACGACTCATATTTATCCATATGTGTTACAGAGGCATAAGGGCAACAACAATCCCAGAGTGACTGAGAGAGAGACTAACATTCATCCATCTATCTCTTACTCACTCCACTACCTTTATTCTCTGAAAAAGAAAAAAGTGAAAAAAAGCTGAAAGGAATGAGAGCAGGGCTAAATTATAAACAATAAGATATATTTTCCGTTTGCCCGTGAGATGATTAGTAAAATATGATGGAGGGGAAAAAAACAACCTGTTCATAGTTAAAACAAGTATTTCATTTTAAAAGAAGTGAACACACTGCAGACCAAACTGGGTTTGTCAACTAGAGAAAGTATTTAGCCTGAAACCACTATAACAAGGTACTCAGATCTGTAACCAGTTGAATCCTCTGCTGTTTTCTGCCTACATGCCTTAACCAAGTCACCTTAAACTGCCAGTCCATAGCCACATCAACATTATAGTGCAAATGGACAATATTAGGTGTAGTGTGTGTGTCGCCAGTAGTTCAATGCAGTTAAAGTTAAAAGTTATGTTATAAGTTTGTTCAGCTGAGTCTTACAGACAAGTGCACAAATTAGATCACTATTTTTCTTCAGCTCAGTAAACAAAACTTGTTTTCTCAAGACCTCATTTAAGAAACTCTCACCATGCAGTCAGCCGCATTTAATCAAGTTACGTGATGACAGAGGTGGAGGTGTTGATGGATCAGAAACAATTGCTTGATTTCAGTAATTCGACTGATTAATTCACAGCATAGTGAAACATACAGGAATAAAATAAAGTTGCCATCTAAATCAATGAATAAATCTCTCTTGTATTCCTGAGAGTGATACTAAATTACATTTCTGAAACTGATTTCTGAAACTGATCAAAAAATCTATCCTCACAAAAATATTGATCTTATTATTTTTAAACTAGAAAATGTAATATTTATTTAGAATGACCATTAGTCTGTATTATAAAACTGCATTCAGAAAAATACATTGTTAGTTGAGTGAGGAACTACTGATCATCTCCCTCACTCACAGCACTCATTCAAACACAGAGCAGAACTTGCCAAAGTTAAAAATGACATAGAAATATATATTGCCATTTTGTTACCTTTGAGACCTGAAGACTTCCTTAAATCTTTGCCAACTGTTACACTTCATCAAAAGTGTAACATTTCCATATTCTAACAGAACAATGAACATGATATGATACCTGGAAATCTATTAAGGTGATCCTTTAACCACTACGTACTGTTACTGATGCAATGCATAGCAACACTGTGCTTAAGCATGCTTGAAAGGACAATCTGTATTGTTGTTCATTGCTTGTAAATGAAGAAACGTGTATATATTGTGTATATGAAAAACCATGTCATATATAAATATCTTTATCATAAAGTAACTGATTTGTCACTTGTTAGTTTAGTTCAACCTGCAGGTTGTGTGTATGGCCCAATTATCACATGAAATCCACAGACCAAAAATTCCCTGCTATATCAAAAATCAGATCTTAGATACTGAATTGGCTTTCAAGTTGCATGCTGTTAGTTATCAAAGCAATAACTGCAGTCCATCATTTTCAGTAAACCACATCACTTTTTTATTTATGCCATTCTCTTTATCTTACAGGTACAAACCAAATCACCAAACACTAATATATTACAGAGCAGGATTACCAGTCATGGGGAGTCAGAAAGGATTAGCATTGACAAAAACTAAACACAAAAGCTGTTTCTAGGTGAAAAATTTACACTGGATTATACACTGGATTACAAATAAGCAAACGTACACTAATAAAAAATAAACAGTTGTTTTTATTACTTTAATGTCCTTCCTGTGCTTTATACCTTAAAGACTAGTTTTCTTTAAGGCTGCTCACCAAAAAAAACATTTATTTAATTCATTCAGAGACAATTTCTTGTATTTTATGCATAAATCTTAAATTTACCGTATAATGAATCTTTCTCTCTGCGTTGGAAGATTATCTCTGATCTTTATATGGCAAACAAAATATTGGCGAGTGGAATTTGCATGCCAGTTTCTGCCCCCTACATACAGATATAAAAAAAGATGGAGTGCAATAAACGGATGGAGATATGGTGCATTTAAGTGAATCTGTTCTCGTTCTGACATCGTCCCCTGAGTGCTTCAGCAGTCCACCATCTCTCCAGCACTCGCGCCTTGGCGATAGGTACGTGGGCCTGGGGTGCGACTAAGTCATGCCCTGCTCTAGTGCCCTTCTTCTTTGAGGTTCACAAGAGCTCACAAAGTTGTGAAATGTACTGTTTTTGGTCCGGACACGCTTCGCAGGTTCTTCCTCCCTCACCTCCCTTGACAGCAGGGTGGCGAGGGGCTATGTAAAGATTCCCCAGATGCATGCTGTCACGATGCGCCTCAGAAAAGTGCTGCCACTTAAAGCAATTGTCCCAAGCTCCCCCCAGGGCAAGTAAGTTTCTTCGTCCTTCATGGCGTAGACTTACAATGCAGTGTAAAAGGTGTAAACCTTGGGTGCAGTAACATAAATGGCAACACACATTTTATCTTCACCTGCTGTAACAATAATGTTTAATAGCTCTTGAATTACCATACTTTAAGACCCTCAGAATCCTCAGAATCCTAATGTTTTACTCACTTTAACAAATACAAAAACACACACACAAATGAACATCCACAGCAATAAAAAATAGTGCATTGAGCAAAGGTTACTCTCCCTTTTAAATGCTAATTGTTCTGCCAACAGTATTCATTTGCCTGGGCTCCCAAAGGGCGTGCATCCATTTTGTTTCCACTCCAAGCTAATGTGGGATTTCAGTTTTTGCGTGTGCTTGCATGTGTGTACAAGAGAGAGATGGTGAAAGCGAGCAATCTCATGTTTATGCATCATAATTAGTGGTGCCTTCATCATAACCTACCAAAGTGGTTCATCATCATAACCTACCACATTTAGAGAGCAGATACATGAGAGAGTGTGTACAGATGGCAGCACAAAAACTACAAAATGACCCTCCAAGCAGCAATGAAAGCATCACTTTAACTCAAAAAGCAACAATAATGAGGGTCGCTCCTGCTCTCGGGCTGCTCTGCTGTACATTTCTTAAGGTTAAATGACATGACAGTGTGAAAGTAAGTCTTTCTTCTTAAAGGTCAAATGAATATTTTATTTTTTGTTTGGCTGGATGTATTGAAATGTTAATGTAAATACCACTGATGCAGAGACTGCAGGACAGCTTCCATAAAGAGAGAAATAGGAAAGATGAGATAAACCGCTACCTACCTACTCATCGCTCAGCACTGGTCTGTGCCACTGTTTGAAACAAAGACATGAAGCACGAACACTCCACAGATACTGCAGAAAGTTCTTCAAAGAAAGAGCCCATCAGGTGGACTTTGTGGGCTAAAGATCTACTTATTTGAAGTGAAATTCAACAAAAACTGACTTAATTGCCCTCAATTAACCTGCATTTGTGTTTCTCATCAGATTGAAATGAACCTGACATGATCTGGTAGATTTTAAATTATACCAACAGTCAGATTTTCTAAAGTAGTCCAGTAACAGGAACGTTGTGAGAATTGTTTCATCCACATTCACTACATTTCAATCAAACATTTCTGTTTTTAATGGTTTTACTTTTATAATAAAATAATATAATGGTCAGTTAAAAAGGATATTTTATCAATAAAAAAGTCATTTTTAAGTCATTTTTTTGCACCCTCATGTTGTTCCAAACCCAAATTACTTTTGGTTAGAGTGAATAGTGACTGACAGACTCAGTCACTATTTTCTTTAATTGTAAGAAAAACACATTTTAATGCACACATTTTTATTTAGAACTAATGAAACATAAACTAGCCTTTCATGAATTGACTGAGCATGGCTAGTATTAGAAAACTTTAGACTGGAATAACTTTGCTGTTTTGTCCTCTAGTGTCAGGCAATATCAAAGCCTTATTAACACACAGATGCAGTCATTAGTGTGCACATCTCATTCACAGCATATGGACATTGAATGACTTTTAATGATTTCCTTGCAATTATTCCCAGTTTGATTTGGACTGTGCAGATTGGAACTTGACATATTCTTTAAAGAGTGAATTTTTGTTTAATGACTCTGTCAGACAGGCACATTGGGCAGCAATTCATTAGAAACCATCAAATGTGTGTTTGGAAACATAATACCAAATGTTCGTATAAACAGCTCATTTACACAACCTGCACAATTTTACTCAATAAATCATTTGTGTTCCTGTAGCTCAGTTGGTAGAGCAGTGCGCTAGCAACACAAAGGTCATAGGTTAGATTCCCAGGGAGCACATGCACTAACAAAATGTATAACTTAAATGAACTGTAAGTCGCTTCGGATAAATGCATAAATGTAAATATTTACTTAATATTTACATCAGTAAAATAAAATACTACATAAAATATCATAGCGTTTTCTGTTATGAAACAGTACATGTTTGTTAATTAAATCAACATTAAAAAGTGAAGTAAGGCCACTGAGATCCACAATACTCATTGTCATTAGTATGTAGAGCATTGGGTGTGTTTCTTGGACACATTGTCAATACATCTAAGTGACTTCTTTGCTGCACTTTCTCAAGGACAACATCTATCAGCTTGAAACAAGCTATTGGAATCTTATAAGCATAGTACAGGATTTCCTCTGATTTACTCTCCAGCCCATTTAGCCCTCTGAGGTATGCAAAATATCAATAGAGCACAGCAGCTCTGTGGTGTACAATATTCAATTATGATGTATTCCTTTGTGTGGCAACGTCAATATCCAACCTGATGAACTCCAGAAGGGATATTTTAATTAAAAGTTGGCCAACGTTTGTAACCACATCACAGTTATGTGACTTACACAAATTGAATTTTCCCACACCCACTGTTGTTTCAAAGAGTTAAAGTGGAGATTAGATGCTGGGGTGTTGTTATCTTCAGTAATCTTATCAGTCTCATCTTATCATTCTTAACAATAGAATTTAACAAACGGGTTTTTTTTCTCTTGTTTACTTTTTTGCATATATTTTTATGTAGAAAGACTACATGTTCTTTGTTAAATCAGTGATATTATGAGGAAAGAAGGCAGGCCACTCATACCTATATTAATGGGTGAAATCTTGTATGGCAGCTGTAGTCTTGCCTTACAATTAAAAGAGTCAGTCATATAGAAAAGCCTTTGAACAGAAAGCACATTATCCGGATCATCAACCTGAAATGATCGTGATTTGACCCACAGAAGCACAATTAATGACACCGTTACTGTCTGATTCCTGATTTGAAATCTGTTATTATTATCTTTGCTATCAATCGCTCTCTGTTCAAACAGACTGACTTTGCTACAATGTTTGGTTACAGCAATCTTAAGCTGTTAAGAATGCATTAGTATAAATACTAAACTAGAGTGAAAGTGGTGACAAGATGTATCACATCTGTCATGCTACAAGACTGTTTATTTTGTCATTTAGTGGCTGTTGATGTCCAAGCCTCATTGACATACTACAGACAATCATATATGAGCACTTCTCATTTGCCAACAACATGGTGAAATGGCACTTGATAAAATTAACTTCACTCTAGGGCAAAACAAACTTATCTTCTGAAACAAGCTGTCAGACAGCAAACATTGAGATGAATGTATATGGAATGAGGGCAAGGGTGTTGTGGGACATGCCTGAAGTTAGAAGTATTTATTTCACCAGGATGAAATTATTTTGCCAATGGCAATTTTATGCTTCTGTGAGTTCTTATTCCCTCTGGCTCTTGCTAAACATCTCAGCTGTAGCATCCATCTCTTTCCTCCTGTGTGATTTTTTAACCCCACAACCCCAGCAGCCCCCCCTCTGATTCTGCTTCATATACACCTGGATGACAATAAGTTGTCTGTTATTCCATACTTACTTTTTCTATCTCTGTCTATTTCATGCTGTGCACAATTAATGGTCAGCAATCTCTTTCTCAGCTGCCAATATGGATGGGATTCAGGCTGAAGGTGCACATATGTGAGGTACTTAGGAAAAACGCTGACTGCTGAGATAAACAGAGCCCTGTGGAGCACATCTGTGCTTTCTGTCCCCCATATCGAACAATGCAGTAATGAATCCGAGCGTATGGATGGAGTATGAAGTAGAAGCATGAAGATGTGTGAAGAAGCATGAACAACATGAAGGTGTGAGCAGTTTTGGTCACAGTCGTATCTTTGTGCAGTGTGTTACCTTGTGAATTTTCTGTTAAAATGTACAGGTGTAACTACACCTAGCTAAAAAAAACTGTTAGAAGTTCAGAAGAAGCTGTTAGAAGCTGTACAGAAAGTATCTGCTGAAATTGTTTTCTGTACAGGAGGTTTCTGTATGCTGGGTCAGTTCAACTGGTGGTTCATGAGTCCCATTTAAAAGGCTATTGGCCCATGTGTGGCTGCCAGGTTAACTGTCAAATAATAATATGAATTAAACTACAAATTATGGGTGAGATGAAGGAAGTACCTAATGCTGTAACCAACAGAGTATCCTATTTCTTCCTTGGAGTAAAAAAAACATGTTTTATTTAATATTACTTTATTTACTATTTGGTGTAATAGTAAAAGTGTTTTCATGTGGCTGTATAAAAATTCCTGACAAGAGTTGCTAAGGTGTTTTTTGTTTTGTTTTGTTATGTGGCTTCAGGTATCATCCAAAAGTTTAAAGTAACTTGGGAAAGTATCTTACACCACTATTAAATCACAATTACACTGTCCTTACAACATGTAAATCTATAACGTTTCTCACAAATAAAGCACTATGTGCCTCTGCAGTTCAAACAGGCAGCGGCTTCTACAATTCTTTTATACACACTGTTTTTAAAGCATACATTGCACACTCAAAGATTGCCAAACTCAAATTGCCAAACGCATCTCGGTGTTTCATCTTAAAGCACAATGTCAACATTGTTTTCCTCAGAGATCCTATGTCACTTCTGCTGTCACATCTCAAATTGCTCCAAGTCTCAGATCTAGAATGGGTGGCACATGCGTTATAATGATGCTAACTGCATTCTTAATAGTGAGATATCAGAATGATTTCTTGTGCCTCAGGTTTCACTTCATACCTAGCAACAGAATTTCAATTCATTCAAAAAGCAGTAAAGTAGATGGGAACTTGTTTCAGATGTTTACTATTGTACCAAATAACCTTATAAAAATGCAATCCTTAGCGTTACACTCCAGATGAATTCTTTATGTTTGAATGTTAGTTTACATGTAGTTTATAACAACTAACAAATGTAACGTCCTGGTTACATATGTAACCCCCGTTCCCTAAAGGAGGGAACGAAGACGTTACGTCCCCCTGCCACAGGCCTGACTCACCGCTGATTGACTGGTGGCCGCCATTATACACCTGCTTCCGGGTAGGCGTGACCCGGCACGCAACTTTCTTGCCCAATGCGCATTGGCTCTTTCCTCTTGGGCTGATGCTCATTGCCGTGTTTTTTTCTACTCGAAGGTGATAGGGCTCTCAAGCAAGACCCCATACATTAGTCCGTTGACGTAACGTCGAACGTGACTGACTGAAAGGGAACTAGGTTTCATTATTGCATATATGTAGGTCTGTAGGTGGAGAAGAACCCTTGACTAGGCAATCCATTAGAAATGTATTCTAAGAATTGTCCTAAAGTTTTTAGTAAAAGTTAGACATGAGGTCCTAGTTGCCCACAAAATTATCTGCCGATATTGTCTAGCATGGCGATACAATCTCCTGTCATATCTCCAAAGCAAAACATTTTTCTTTTTGCTTCTTTACTGGTTTGGTTTTTCTCCTCAGTGCAACTTGCCATGTATCGGCTCATTTATTTCCTTCAATGCCCTTAGTTTAACTGGAGAATAGCAGAGACAACAACTGATTCTCCCCAGTGTCTCTTAAGTTCTCATCTCAGACAGTTGATCTAAAGCATTCCACATGGGTCATGCTGCTCATTCTTATTTAATTCAAAACATCACTTTGAGGTGCCAATTTAGCTGAATTGTTAATATCAATGTATTAATCTTTCCAAGCATGGGGCCTCCCAATTTTAATCACAGATGGAGTCCTGTGGTATTGTGAGATGTAATCAAGGCTCACCTCTGGAGTAATCATAGGGTGCAATTTGACACTGAGTGAAGACAATTCCAACATTGTGCGCGGATAGTTCAACGCATGCTATTTAATTCCTTTACATTGCATCATTTACAGCAGGATGCATGAGAAGTCTTGGTAGTTAATTGTTTCCGTGCTTTGCCCTTCGACATGTTCTTTCAGGTTTAATTAGTGCTCGCCTCTCTCAGCATAGAGTCTGTTAGAAAGGTTCTTCTTTCTATAAGCTAACAATTTCTTATTAAAATATGAAACCTATTCTGTCCGATGTAAAATATATGCTGGCATGCAGATGTGTTTGAACAGATCTGGCACAGTTCTGGTCTCTTTATGCTCTTTAAGTGCAAAGGACCAATCATCCAAATGGCTTTTCTTAATCCTTACAAATAAAGTGCAAAAACATTTATATTGTCCATACATGCAGTTAAATATGCCCCATTTACATGAAAATATAGCGATCGATAAGGATTTGAGTTTGTCTTTGATGACTGAGTTTAAAAAATGAGCAGGCTTTGAGTTGTCTGCAGTAAGCAAATGACTAATTCATCTTTATGAAGTGCAAGATTGTAAACATTCCAGCAATTTATTAGTTTGTTATTACCATCATCATTTCAGTCCAGTGCAGTTTATTCTTGTATTTTCTGAGCAAGTGCTTTGTGTAATAAATAAATAAAGGCCAACAAAGCAAAGACATTTCTTTCTAGCTTTTCTAAGGCAATTTAAGGCTAATCATATTTCAATTGTTTTGTTGGCTTAAGCTCAGTTTGTTCACCATTATATTGAATTAATCAATTAAACAATTGTTGTATTATGATGACCAAATTGTATCATTGATCACTGAAATGCAACTTAAAGTTTATATCTCAAATATTTATGTACATTTTGGTGATTTAACTTCACTATATTTCCCATAGGCTGTTTAGTTGTTTGTTTCTTACCATCACAGTCCTTATTTTGTCACGTCTATTTAATTGTAATTCCCAAAGCATCAAATCTATCTACATTTTAGATGAATATGCATAAATCCATCATTGCCCTTTTGGATCAGTTAATTATATAAATTAATTTAAAATGTTAAATCATTTATTCCTGACCTGAATAATTGTTCAGGCACCATCAAACATAGCTGTCAAAAGTATTTCATAAAATATGTTAAAACTAAAAGAAATGCTTTCATAATTTATTTGAATACAAACTGTGGCACTCGAAAGGTGGCCGGGTTACGTCCAAGGTCCCCTAAATCAAAACTTATATCTGTGTAAGGATAAAGAACACAGAGAGAAAGCTGCTTCAGTTCAGGAAAGATATAAACAGAGGAGAATTATGGAACACATTTTTTCTCTTGCCTGGACCTTGGATGAAATAAATGGCTGCCAGTATGCAACACTGTTTAGAATTAAGCCAAACAGATCAGAACAAGCAGACAGAATTATTTTAGCTTGTCTTGAATTAGAATAGCAACAAACCTGTTTTGCTAGGAGTGCAAATTAAATGCAATTCATTCTGAATCTCATCCACATGCAGTGAGATGCTTTGTAGTAAACTAGACCACCCAAGGGGGGAGCACATGGCATTTTGTGTTATAGCTTTAGGTAAAATGTAACACAAAAAAGCATACTAGCATATAATCATGCAAGGGCCAACTGTATAATAAAGGTTAATTTTGTTCTTGTACAGGTTGATCTGTTTTTCAGGATAAGATATTTTTAATTCAGATTCAGGGAAGTTATCACATTTTAAAAATGCCATTCCTGTAAATTAGTTCATAATAACAATATCTTTGAAATATGACAAAATGCTATATTCTTGCCAGATTTAATTGTGAAAATGTTCACTTACCCCATATCATATGACAACATACTCCAATATGTGCTACAAAATGTTAATATATTTTCAATGAATTATATTGTTTTACATAGCTATAATGGTGAAATGCTTAATAGCTTATTTTTTTGTAGACTAACTGAAAGCTGTTATCAAGAAACAATTATTGATAACCTTTTTTCACATTAACTGAAATTATTGGTTGTGTTGTAACTTTTGGTGTCAGGTGATCTGGGTCAACACTTGGTACAAAGACATCTTCTGTAGGATAAGTGGACAAATCCTCTACGAC
>JAZGTJ010015146.1:0-13576 GCA_036877575.1 Botia almorhae
CTAAAGTACGTTTTACTGAATATAACGCCTAGAACATTCATATATAGCAAAACGATGTTGCCAGTAGCGATTAGCAAAACCAACTTTTGACACTGAGTGCAACATACGGAGCACAAATTAGCAACGAAAATACGTGTACAAACGTGACTGTGTTTTCGAGAACTTAGAACGAAACGGACGAATCTGGTTAAAAAAAATATTTGAAGGTATTTTTTTGGTATTTGCAATAGACGCTGTAAGTTGAATGACAATGATTTTGCAACAGTTTCATTGTTGCTGAGCTGGTAAATGATTGAGTGTTCTGAATACAAATGTCTTGAAAATGCATGCAAACGTGTATTAGTTGAATTTAGTAAAGTAGAGCAGTACAACAACAGAAACTATCAAATCCAACTACTGCAATTAGAAAAATGCAATATATGTTGTCACTAGATCCGGCCTCTGGAAACACGAATTAAGTTAGTAACGACAGAAACAAACGAATTTGATGAAAAAGAAGGATATCGGCTACAACCTCTATCATTGAATGCAACGTGTGTAACATGAATTCAGCAAGAAAATATGTTTATCAGGCAAGTTTATTGTAATTGAGCTGACTTCAGTTTTAGTTGGCTGTACAATGATGCATTGACACAATTGTAACGATTCAAGCGATGCCGTTTTTTGGAACTTATTTTAGTATAATAGAGGTAGAATATAAGGAACGATGCGTCAGAATATTCTTTAGTGTTGTTGCGCAGTGCAAAGAATAACACGAACGACTCTGGGTAACGTGCCTTTATTTTTGAATCCACGTCTAGAACATGGAGTTTAAAATCAAATGTTTCCAATGCTGTCGTTAAAATGCAGTCTGGACAATTTACACGAAGGAATTTAAGTGAGAAGATATAAAAAGCAGATATTTGGTAACTGAATACAATGTCTTCAAAATGAATTTAGCAGGCATACGTGTATTAGGTAACTTCTGTAAAGTGGAGATGACAGAAAGGAACAACTCTTTTCATATAAGGTAATCAGAAATATATATTCATATATTTTGGTTCAAGCGCCCCTTTTCCTTAGGACGGAATACCTTATGTATGTACAAATTGACATGTAACCTCACTGTGGCCAAATATTGTAGATATAACTTGTAAATAGTTGAAAGTAGACAGAGACAGAGGCGCTGCCTCAGAATGTCATTGGTATCCGACGCCGCCACCGCCTGCTGCCACTGCGATCAATCTCTTTTGGCCCACGTTGTTATTGCATTCGCAGACTGTGCATTGTTTGGAGAACAAATGTCACTTAAAACCTAAAGCGCCATCCATAAACGTCATTTATAAAAAACAACTTATTATGTACAGCCTATAAGTAATTTTATTTATTTTACTTTTCTCACACTTAACGGGATGTAACAGTAATGATTCAGTATACAGTAATAAACAGTAATTTTGGCCTTTGTCATTTTTGTCAAAAAATACATATGGCCTAATTTTCTAACGTAACGAAATTAAAAAAGCAAAATGGAAGTTTCGGTGGCAGGTCACCATAGTGACTCTTGAAGCCATTACCTTTTTGTACTCTTGAGTCGATAGTAGTAAATATCATACACCTTCTGTCAAACTGTCAATCAAACAAGAAGTGATTAATTACCTCTTCCCTGCCCTGTTTATGATTTGTCCGGTAATTAATCAAAGGTTTGTACATGCCTGGATGTGTCTGGTGCCATATGAAACTGGCCCCCCTGACTTTCTTTCCTTATCTGTTTTTCTCTCAACAGCATGGCAAGCAATCAGGTGTGAAAGTTTAGATGCATCTGTGTGTGTGTGGGTTGAACTGAGACTTTGGGTCATAAATGCATCTTCATCCAGATTTCTGATTAAAGACCATGCCTCCCCAATTTGTTGTCTTCCTATTGCGTCTAAAGTTAAAACAAAGACCATGCCCCCAACTTGTTCTTCTTGTCTGTGGAGGTTTTGTATTGACACCCTTTACTTCCACTGAGCTGCATGGCTCAGATAAAGAATCTTTCACAAAAATACATACTATACTAATTTAGGTTAAACGTTCACATTATAACAAGAAAAAATGGTACATAATCTTCTTTTCATTTTAAAGCTTTTGCTTCTAAAAGTTTTTAATTTAATAAATGTTTAGGTTTAAACAGACTTTTGACTATATCTTAAATTAAACATGACCTATTTTACATAAACATTTAAAAACCCAAAGATAATGCTATCATAACCCCGGTTACAACACTCTCTGTATCTGTTCAGCCAATTCCGGAACCATTTTGGGTGCATCTTTGGACTTTCATGAAAGCATCATCTTTTATGTAAAACATTTGAATGTTATTTGAATGTTATAAATTAACATGTTAATTTATTTCAATGTTGTACATACAGATTAAAAATATCCAACAATTAAACTAAACTTAATACATAATACAGTGTAAACTATCATAAAAAGCATTTTATGAAGTGTTAAATTTTGAGTCATGGAGGCGACAAGGGCGGCTCATAAAATATTTCAAACTATCTCGAAGTTCACACAACCCAAGTATCTTGTGCATTTTTTCAGTGTGTTCTCATAATGTATTAAGTACATGATAATTGTGGATGTTAATGTCTAAAAATATTGGTTTTGAAATAACTTTTATAATACTGTAGTTTAATGCATATGCTTACCTTAAGTATTTGCTGACAGAAGGTGGAGCTATTTGATTGTTTTCATTTTCATGTGCATTTTAAGTATTGTATGATATTCTCATCATTTGTTATGCTGGGGTTATAGTATATTTTCTGATCTGCATGACATGTATTGTATATTTTCACACATACTTGGTATACTTCAATACAGTCACTGAGCACTACGATTTTGATTATTTGCACATGTGCATGTTTTATAATTTCCCTACGTGGAAATCGTTTAATACTTTAAATTAATTTGATTACTTTTATGATTCTTTTTAAAATTATTCTGCCTGATCTTCGCCACAATTAGTGTGAAACTGGAAGAAATTAAGTAAACAAAAAAATGTAGTCACCTGATAATGATATCAAAAAAGGGGAGTCAGATTTAAGGCTGTGGGATGCTATGATGATGATTTATACATGAAAAAGGAAGTCAGATTCATGGTTGGGAGAGGCTTGGATGTTTTCTCAACTTCTCAGCTTTTTTGTCTCCAGCAATAAAGACTTTTACTTTTTGGCACCTGGAGAGTTTTTCTTGCGGCATTGAGAGAAGAGTTTCCACAACATAAAATTGGTGACCCTGACGTGCTTGGTAAGAGAATAAATCCTTAGAGAATAAAAAGGTCACACAAAGCGTGGTTTTCTAAAAACTTTGCTGATGAACAACTAAGAGAGTAAGTGAGCTTGTGTGAATGTGTGAAGCTTTAAAAAAGTAAAAAGAAAGTAAAAGAAGAGTTTGTCTGTTAAGTGTGTGAGAAGATGAAAGAAGCAGCTGTGAGAAGAGTTTTGTGTGTGTGTTTTTGTTCTTTGTTTTAATTTTACATGGAGGATATTGGACTGAAATTTGAGAGAAGTGTGTTGTTGCAGGCAAAAATATAAAGAATTTCTAAGATATTAACAGAAACAAAAGGGCAGGACATTCCTTTGGTCACAATTATTTACCAACACAATTATAGGACTGCAGGGAGCAAGCTGATGATTGTGATTTGATTAGAAATGGTTTCGGATTCTAAACTTAAGTCCACATGTGACTCTTTATGTAGTAAAAGGACATAAGTTCAAAGATATAGGCCCAATGATGAATAAGGTAGAAAATATTTAATGGGGAAAAACAACACACAATACCTTGCTACTTATTTCAGCAGAAAGAAAATTCATGAAAATCATTTGCGCAACCAGCATGACTGGAAGTCTTAGGGAGGTGGTCATCGTTGACAATAAATAAATAAATATGGCAGCTGTCCCAGAAACTCAAACAGATAACACACGGAGCTCCTGAGAGAAATACGCACACACTGTTGACAACCATCCCCCAAAAGCAAAATATATAACTGAGATTTACTGAGAATATATTACTGATTTATGCTCTGCTTCTTAAGCATCCCTTTAGTGGAGGAAAGAAGACGTTTGTTTTCATTTACCTATGAAGATACTCAATTAACATATACGCACCTTCGACAGGACTATTGTCACTCACCCCATGTTTTTTTTTAAATATTGAAAATATTGATTTAGTGTTGGACAGTACTGTCAGGATCCTGGCTTCTATCCAGCTTGGGATCGCGCTTTGCCAGGATCCTGACTCTGTCTCGTTACGTGTCAGGGCGCGGGCTTATTCTGTATTGTTGGAGTTCCGATTTGAGTCGGAGTTTAAGCTCGCGCTCTGGGTGTGCGTTACGCGTGGAAGCACATGGCTGTTGAATATTTATTAGCCATGTGCTCTCCGGTCTTGCGTCATTACCCCGCCTACGTTGATCAAGCCTACTCGCGTTTAATGTTAAATGTTTTATCCTAACTTGCTTTTAGTTTAGTCAGTGTTCTATGTTTCTAGTTTCTATCTTAGTTAGTATTTAACCCAGTTTGTTTACTCCTGATTTGTGTTAACGTTTTCTGTTGATTATTATTCTAGTTTAGTTTTATGTTTTAAGTTGGTATTCCTTTCTGTTTATTCTGTTGCCTGCATCTGGGTTCTTCTTGCTCACAAAACCTGACAAGTACACTGTTGCATTATGTTGATGATATTTTAAGTAAATAAGGCACCTTTGCCACAAACTGCTGGACATATGATGACATTTTTGGGAATGACAGGGTTATGGGTTATGATTCTATTCTATTAGACCTAATTTAGGGTCTACACAAATACAAGATGAAAATGCAGACTGTTTTGTTGATGGACCTTGTTTCAGAGAGTTTCTTAGAAATCACTCTGGTTTCTCTGTAGTGAAAAGAGAGGGAAATAATTTTGTTCCTGTTATTTCATAGCACTGTGGACAACCGTGCTCTGTTCAAGTGGCTGAACTGAGGGCCCTTACAGCATCCTAGGGTCAGACTGTAAATATCTGTACTGACTCAGCCTGTGCTCATGGAGTGATTTTTAAAGAATGATGGAACTTCAATACAACATGCAAAATGTTGTACAGTTAATATCAGCTATGATGCTACCAAAATACTTGCACACCAAAATCTTGCGCACAAGAAAGGCAATGGCTTTGTGATAAGTGGTAATAATGTAGCAAATTTAAAGGGAAGAAAAGCCTCTGGGTGTCACACTGCTGTCATGGCACCTATGGTAATCATTCAATTCAATTTGATTTATTTACAATGATACATTGCTTCAAAGCAGCTTTACATAGAGAAACAAAGAATAATAATAAAAACACAGAACAAATGTCGGACATGTTAATGCTATTATTGCAAACAATATGTGTGGGATGTATAAGACTAATTAGGTAAACTAGGTTTATAGTATGTTTGCGAGGGTTGACTGAACGATACCACTGAATGAAACCACAAAATTGTCGAGCAAGACATGCGTTCCAGCTTACATAGGGATGGCATATAATAGACAACATCTTATGTGACAGGGGTATAAGGGATTTGCAATAGTACCATGAACTACACAACATGCAAAAGTAGCACACATACATAAAATATATACAATAAAATATTAGACGTTTATAATTTACAGAACCCTAGGCTAAGTTAGACTTCAGCAGTCTCCCAGCAGGCAAGCCAACAGGGCGACAATGGCAAGGAACCAAAACTCCAATGATGTATAGATGGAGATAAAAACCTTGGGAGAAGCCAGGCTTGACCAGGAGACCAGCTCTCCTATTGCACTTTAAAGCGGCAATTTGTAACTGTCTTAAATACGAACAGAGTTGATAAAATAATAAGAGTATATACGAGTTAATTTTGATGATTTATAGTTAATTATTGATGAAAAACTGATGGTTCCAATTATATTTGATAATATATCAGGCCAGAATCGTGCCAACAAAAAGCTGTGAGGCATAATGTTACTAATTGCAGCCATAACATCACACTGCTGTTACTAAGCAGAGAACAAAATAAAGCTAAAAGTTGTCATGTAAATAACGGTAGGTTTATTAAAGAAGTCTATCAAATCCTGATGATCTGTCTCAGGGTCATTTCATCCAGTCACCCACCATCTGGTCTCAGAGTTTGAATCCAGCTGACTAAAGGACCTTGGGGAATGAAAGACTTAGTGTACATCATTCAGTACATCGTTCTTGTGGGAAGTGCTCCCGGTTCCAGTTTGCCTGATTAATGCAGCCTAATAATCCCTTAGGGGATTTGAGTAATAAATCCATATGGCTATGTGTAGGCAAGATTTAAAGAGGTGGGTCTTTAGTCTAGATTTAAAATGACAGAGTGTATCTGCCTCTCAGACAACACTGGGAAGATTATTCCAAAGTTTGGGTGCCAAATACAAGAAGGATCTACCACCAACACTTGTTTTTGAAATTCTGGGAACTAATAGTTGGCCAGAATTTTTAGATCACAGTGAACACGAAGGACTATAATAGGAGAGGAGCTTGCTTAAGTATGAGGAGCTAAACCATTCAAGGCCTTGTAGGTAATAAGCAGGATTTTAACATTTATACGATGCTTGATAGGCAGGCAGTGTAAAGTTGACAAAACTGGGCTTATATGGCAATACTTGTTCGTTCTCGTGAGAACTCTGGCTGCTGCATTCTGAACCATCTGGAGTTTTAGGATTAATCTTGCAGGGCAGCTACCAAGTAGGGCGTTGCAATAATCGAGTCTTGAATACAGCATACAGCCTCATACAGCCACAGATTAATGATCTTGCTCATATTCAACAGCAAGCATGTGCTTACGAGTGCTTGGTGTGCCAACAAAGGGGGGGCAACTAGAGTCGTTAGTGGAAGATGGCGATCGCATAAAGGATATATGATTGCTCCAAATACACTTGGACTGTATTGATTTCTGATGCACATGGATTTGATCATTATGGAGATAAAATGATCAAATCCATGATCATTTGATCAGTGTGCCTTCAGTGTGCCTGAGGGACCTTTTAAACATTTGGTGATGGATTATGTGGACATGAAGTCAGTCAGGGAAAGAAATATCTGTTGGTGAAAATAGACAGATTCAGCAGATGCATGGAGGTAATTCCCCCAGCAGACCAGGGAGCTGGAACTTACAGACAGACCAATGCCAGTACCATTTTTAAGAGCTAACTGCTATACTGAGGAAAATTACAGGTGCAGAGTAACAGTGGGGAGGCTGAACGTGGCCTGGAGTGAGCTGAAGATGATTATGTTCTACATACTGGTCCTACTGAACCAACCCCAAATTTTGCTGCAAGGTCAGGGCAACCCCATGAGCCCCCTCTTTCTGCAGACTTCCCAACTATTGATTTCCCAGTACTCAAATAGCCCATGGAGTGAGAAGTACTATGATACCACCACAATATGAAAGACTGTTGGACATGGCAGTAAATGGTATAGGTGGGCACAATTCACAGTGGGTGAGTCACACCTAATCGATTGTGTGTTTTGTACACCATCTCCATTAAGTAAGCTTATTGTTGTTCCTAATCCTTATGATTACAGACAATGTGCCACATACTATACCAAACACTGTCATCTATAGAAATATGAAGTACCTTTCTGCCCAACTGATTGTCTGAGCTATGCAGGTAGCCCTACATTTTATAGATATTTCAATGGCTCCCAATGGGATGGAGAGCGTAAGCAAATAGATGTCAGAGTATCCCCTGGCGCCATTGAGACCCCAGCAGTATATGATATAAATGATATATGATATATATTTATATGCTTTAGAATATAAATGCTTCAACCAAACAAATTACACAGATCAAGTTCTTCTCGATCTCTTTGCTGCTTTTGACACAGTAAACCACCAGATCCTGTTATTATCACTCCATTATCCTGTTATATCCAACCTGGGTATCTCTGGACCTGCACTCAACTGATTCAGCTCATATCTCACAGACACATCTTTCAAGGTATCATGGAGAGGTGGGAGTCAAATGTCACATCAGCTGACCACCACAGTTCTTGCTCCTCTCCTTATCTCAATATGCACAGCATCAACCAAAAAGAGCCCACGTCACACCCCACCTGTAGCCACCAGAACCTCACCCTCTCCTTCAGACATATGTCCCCTCCCGCCAACTACAGTCTGTAAATGAGGGATGTCTGATTGTTCCTCCACAACGAGGTACCAGATCACTAAGATATTCACGTATTCGGTTCCTTTGTGGTGGAATAAACTCCCAGCCTTCAGCCGATCCGCTGAGACCATCACAACCTTCAACCAGTTTCACAGACACCTGACTTGGCGTAGACATTGGAATGCTCTGATATTCTTTTCTACATAAATAAACCCTTCTTTTGTTCATCTTGTCTCTAGCAGCAGAATACGATTTACACTTTAAATGTAGCTTTGCAGACTTGGCTTGTTGGTTCCTAAGGCAAAATGTTTAACGCTCTTATTTTTGTAAGTCGCTTTGGATACGTGTAAATGTAAAGATGTTTATGGTTATAGTGTTAATAGAATAGGTTGCAACCATTCCACGACACACAACAATGGCAGTCTACGAGTGAAATTATATAAAAAACGACGAGCAAAAGCAAAATTCTGAAAAGACAACAGAACATTATTACTGTGTTGTTGTTCAATACTACAGTCCCCCTTAATTTTTCTCACTGAGGGTTATAAGGCAGTATTTTTTGTAAAGCTGCTATGAAACAAGATTTACTGTGAAATTTGCTGCATCACAAATAAATGTGAATTGTTATAGTTATAATTTGGTGAGAATGAATTGTGAAAATGTTTCTCTTCTGGTTTATATGTCCAACATCACTAGTATAGCAAATTATTAAATCCTAAAACAATTGTCTATTTAATATCACACTATTATTCTATATCTAACACAGTTTAAATATTTCTTTATACATAAAAATTTATAGATGGATATGCATTTTAGGAGATATTCACTCTTAAAATTTCATATTTGGGGGTCCTTGGCATCATAAATATGAAAACCCCAATATAATAGAAGGCTTATACAAAAGTCAGTGTACCCTTTAAGATATCAGTACAATATTAGGGAGGCTAATTGGGGAGGCTCTGTTGTCTCACCCAAGACAGATAATTAAACTGAAGTATTTTTTGTGATATTTCAGACATCCCAGAAAAACAGGGTGAAGAGGCCCCCCATGCCCTTTCCGTCTCTTACATCCCGTCTATAGTGGTGGACCAGGAAGACTTTCTTCAGGTTGCACTCAATATTTATATGTGCACAGGTAAACTTTTAAAGCTGGAATACAAAATGTCATTAAATCAGAAACAATACTTAGTTCTTCTGTAGATATAAAGTGCTCTGATTACAAAACATGGAAACAATGCAAACATGCTATTAGGTGTATGTTTGTACATTTTAATAATGTTGTTCAGAACAGATTCTGTACATCAAACTGAATTTAACGTGTATTTAACATATAATACAAGATATATTTAACTGTTATAACATGCATTATTTCCAGTGTAATATACACTTATTTTGATTTGCCTACTGGCACTCTTTCAACGAGGACAGCTCATAAACATCAAGTGTCTCAAAGTTCACATACATTTACATTCATTCATAAATATAATAAACCCCACAAGTATCTTGTTGTTATAATGTATGAAGTATAAAACAGTGGCTGATAATGGTGTTCCCTTTCTGTCAGTCACTCAACATTGTGTCGATTACAACACTAGGGTTTTGTTCTTGGGAGCCCAGTCTCCTCTGATCTTTGCAAAAATAAGTGGAATTTTCATACCAGTCTCTGGCTGGCGTGCAACACTCAGTCAGATTTTGTTCTTAGGAGTCAGATGCTGCGGTCCCAATGCCTTAAAAAAGATAAGCTTTTAATTCTTCCTGCTGTGTACATATATGGGGCATACAGCAGTGGTTTGCCTTGTCCCATCTTCTGCTAAACTTACCCTGGGCACTTCAGCAGGTCAGCAAAAGAGCCCAGGCGCATGCCCTCTTGTGGTCCAGAAGAAGCATCTGTGGCTGAATCTTGTGGAAATGCGGGACCCCAAGAGAGTTCGCTTTTTTGATGAGCCCATCTGCTCATCAAGGTAAAATACCCCCTTTAGTTAAGGCTTTCAAACCCAGCACGGGGGTGAAAGACCCCAGGCTCCAGAGAGTCTGAAGGCAAACTTTTCCTGCAGATAGCTCTCAGCATTTTTGATACCAGCAGGACAGTTTATGACACCCTGCCCAAGCTTCAAAGGAATTCCATGGGCAGAAGTAACACCACATGGCCCAAGAGAGAAATTCCAATATCCAAAGGAATGTGTATTGGTCACATATTGGCCACTTACTCTTTAGGTCACAACCAAACTGTCCTAAACTGTAGATATTTGTATATATTTTCATTGTATGTTGGCTCCCATACTATGTATCTTAAATGTAACTCTGTAGATATGCGGGTTTAAGTTGATGTTCTGTTTGTATTTATGCTTTAGAATGAATTACAACTTGATGTATTTCAAACTCTGTCATATTTAGTCTCTAACAGATTGTCTTGTAATTTACCATCATTCTGTGTATGTTGTGTAACAATAACAGGCATAATAGTCTTTTTACAATAACCTGGATTAATATTTGCAAATGTGCCATGCGGCCATAAAACATGCAAATAAGGTGTTGAGTAAGACAAAGAAACTTTGGCCTGCTTAACATCTATTGGTTGATTTTCGCCTCACTGGGCAAAAAAGTCAGTTCACTCTTAATCTCTCTTAGTCTCTTGCTTCTTGCGCTTTGTCTCCTCCACTTTTTAATCAAAGAGCTTCGGCCCTGGCACCCCTCCCCCTATGGGGTGGCAGCTTCCGGCTCAATCCCTTTGCCATCACTGGACATCACGTCAGCGTATCTGAACCATCAGGACTCTCTCTTCACGCATATTCGCACTCTGCACTAGATCCGATAACTATAGCTGCGTTAAGTTGTTGCTTTTCCAAGGTGATTTGACCGATGGTTCATTCAGAAATGCTTAGCTGATTTGATTTTTTATGGGCGTAACATTTGCACGCTCTCGCTCTCTCTCTTTCTTTATTTGCATTTGTGCTCTAGCCTCATGAGTAAATTAAGATTCTGGTTATTTTGTGTCAGATTCAGTTGCTGAGGTTAATTTTTCCTCCAAATGATTTGCTACTTGTCTTGCTACTTACTCTCCACTGAATTAAAGGACTCATTTGAATGTCAGTCAAAAATGGTAGGATGACATTAAGTGACCTACAAAAAGAATGGCAAATGGTGGCTGGGGTGAAGGCTGGCGGGGCGGTTCAAAACAGGCTCCTAGAAGCGGGGCTGAAGTCATGCAAAGCTACAAAAAAGCCCTTCATCAATGTGAAACAAAGAAGAGCCAGGCTGAGGTTTGCAAAAGATCATACAGTTTGGACCACAGAGCACTGGAATAAGGTCATCTTCTCTGATGAGTCCAATTTTCAGTTTTGCCCAACACCTAGCTGTCTAATGGCTAGACGGAGACCATTGTGAAATCTGGTGGATAATCTAGGTGTGCTTCAGCAAGGCCGAAATTGGGCAAATTCTAAAGAGCACATGAATCAAGCCACATACACAGTTGTTCTGGAAGAAAACATGCTTCATTCTGCTCTGACAATGTTCCCCAACTCTGAGGATTGCCACACAGCCAGGTCAATCACAGTTTGGATAGTGGACCTGAACCCCATTGAAAACCTCTAAAATGTGATCAAGCATCATCAAACAAAGCCGAGCTGTTTGAATGTTTGCACCAGAACTGGCGTAAAGTCACCCAACAGCAATGTAAAAGACTGGTGGAGAGCATGCCAAGACGTTTGAAAGCTGTGATTAAAAACCAGGGTTATTCTACCAAATATTGATTTTTGAACTCTTAAACATTACTCTTGAACATTAGTGTTTGAAAATTAGTATGAACTTGTTTTATTTGCATTTTGGGGTTAGGTCTGGAAACACTGCATATTTTTGTTGTTTTGACACAAGTTCATTTACTGCAAATAAATGCTCTAAATGTTTATTTGGAATTTGGGGAAAATGTTGTAAGTAGTTTATGGAATAAAACAAACATTTATTTTAATTAAACACATACCTATAAAGTGTAAAACCAGAGAAACTGATATTTTTGCAGTGGTCTCTGCAAAAATTTGTTTTTACAAATATAATTTTTACAGAGCTGTATTTAATGTACATGTTAATGAATTTAGTGCATACACTACATCCAGATAATCACAGAATAACACTTGTAAAAATATAATAAAGCTTAATCTTTTATATGTATAAGAAATAAAACTAAATAAAAGCTTAATCTGAGTTAGGGTCAGCATGTAGTTTTCCCTAGGACCTGCACAAGAAATTTAAAAATATGTAATTAGACATTAACATTAAAACAATATTACCACATGCATATCAGGTTAAAATAATTAGCCTAAACATTCAAAAAAATAAGCATGTGCTAAATGTAATGAAGAATCAGACTGAGTAGGATCCATCTGCAGTTAGATTTATTAACAGAGTCGACAGGCAGGTTCAATCAAGAGAGTAAACTTGACACAGGCATGGGTCGAGACAGGCAGCAAACAATCAATAACGGTAAGGCAATCCAAAATACAAGGGCAGGCAGCAAACAATCGAAAATGAGAAACAATCCAGATCATACACGATAAACCAACAAACAATAGACAGGAAAAGCCGCTTAGTAATGATGCACGGGGCAAATCAAGACTTCACAAAGGTTAACTAAAAATGTCCAGTTTATATGGAGAGTGTTGATGAGTTGCAGGTTATGAACAGGAAGCAATCAGTCCAGGTAAGTGCATTATGGGAATTGGAGTCCGTGGGAATCCGATCAGTACTCCAGTGAGGGTTCCCCTTTGGTGGCGTGGCGGAGAAGAGGCTGGAGCCTCCACCGTAACACTAAAATTATGAGCTGTTCTATAAGGTGACATTTCAGCAATTGAGAATTGGTTAAGTAGAACTTAAAGCAATTTGTATAATCATGTTGTGCATTTTTGGGAAACACATTTAAAAAATAATGAATGTTCATAAAGGTGTTTTCTACAAGAGATTTTAAGTGTTAAAATCCATTGTTATCAGGAAACAGGGCCTAGGACTCTACATATTACTCTTATAACTAAAAGATCAAGCTGCATTGTCTGTTTTAACAATAAAACAGGATATTTACAACCAAAAAACAAACAATATATTTGTTAATTTATAAATAGAAAATACTGTTGGGTGCGAAACTTCAATTAATGAATAAAACAGAAACAAGAAATCTGTACACCAAATAAATGCAAAGTTCAAGGTTTATTAAACAACTTATTTACTGAAGATTTACAAAGTGACCACAGAATATCACAGTCTACAGTACACACTCTTGGTAAATGTATTGCACTGTCCAGGGTGGCTCCAGTTAGCCATGTTTCTGTGAAACACAGAGAATAATGTAGAATAGAATAGAATAACAGTACCTACAATGATCTTAGGATGGCACCTCAGTGTTGGGGTTTTCAGCTGTTTTACTGTTGTTATTTTTTATTAGTTT
>JAZGTJ010015147.1:0-12679 GCA_036877575.1 Botia almorhae
CCCTAGAGGCGAAGGGCAGTAAAACGGATCCCCGTTGTAATTTGGAGTGCAAGTATCTGAATTCAGATGATTACAAAGACCTCCTCTGGACCACACTGTCTGAGTTTCCAGGTACACGCTTGAAACCTGACTGACACACACTATTTTCAGATACAGTGAAGTACATTAAAGGCTGGGAAAAGAGAATGCATTGCGTCAGTGGTTTGAATTGTGACAGGCCTGCTTGTGACTCTGTGGGCGATTGATCGGTTGGGGAGGAGGAAGACTATGGCACTGTGTTTCTTCATCTTCTCCCTCTGCATTGTGCCGCTCTTTGGATGTGTGGGAAGGTCAGAAATCACATGCACCACATATCTGTTTTTCTGCGGCACTTAGACGTGTCAACAAATCCATCCCCAAATGTAATCGCAGTAAAAGTGGCAGGAAACACTCTTGCCATTAAAAGTCAAACTATGACTATTTTCTAATTAGTACCCAGCTAACAATTTTAGGTTGTAAGAACGTTTCCCTAATGTTTCCATTAAGTAACATAAACTTACTAACATAAACAAAATAACTACAAATGTTATTTTGAAAGTTCTAGCAATGTTCAAAATGTCCAGTTTTTTAGACGATGTATTAACGTTATTGCTTGGCTTGGTAAGAACGTTATTCAAACATTAATTTAAATCTATAATGTTTAAAAATGTTCCACTGACTACTTAAGAATAACTTTCTGGATATATGATAAAGAAAATACGTTAAAAGAATTCCACTAACGTTTCTGCTAAAATGTTTCTAATAATTTCGAGAGAACTTTTAGAGAACGTTAGCCAACATTCTGAGAACGTTCCCTGTTAGCTGGGTGCTTACTGTATATTCTAACGAATGGCTTGTATTAATTGCAGAACTGCTTTGACGGTATTGATATTCATTGCACGAGCTTTTATTGCCGGAGGTTTCCAGGCTGCATATGTGTACACACCAGAGGTGAGAACTGTCTTCAATTCACATCAGTTTATTTAAAAAAGCCTTTCACTTGTATTTATTAAAAAAGCAGCTTTGCATGTTGTCAGGCCTGCAGACCCTGTGACACATCACAGGCATAGAGAGAAAGCAGTAAGAATTCTATTAGGAATCAAGCAGGAATCAAGTTTTAAAGGAAAATTAAACCATCTTTGGTCTGAAAGGATCAGAAAATGGGCACATTAAAGGTGGGGTAGACCGTTTAGAGAGGCTAGCGATAGCAAGCTAGCTCTAAAAGCATAAGATCCCGCCCACCCTTCAACGTGCTCTCCAAAGCCACGCCTCCTCCAATACATATGAACACATACATAGTTTGACAGGCAGGTGGGACATACCATCATTGCATTCGGACCGAACCTTTTACGGTTCTGCACCTTCCACAGAAGAAGATTAAGTTAAAGAATAAGTCAGAAATTAAAAAGGGAGACCGGCAGATAAGCTGTAAGGAGAGTCTGCTTGTCGTGTGTTTGATGGCAGCAGCTGTAGTAGAGGAGGAATCTGACCTTGGGAACAATCCGGTTCTTGGCTCATTTCCACCGCTTGGCTGCCATTTCAGCAGCTCACCTGAAATAAAACAGGCCACTGTCTTCCTGCTTTCTCCTTTATAAACTCTGACTAGAGTGCAAGAGCAGATGAAGGATAATAACGTTGCATATTACACAGCGTCTGCGCTTGCTGCCTTAGATGTAAAGTCATTGAGGTTGTTTATTACGTAGTGATGGTACTGTATTACTGGACACTAAACACTCGGGTTCACTGTACATTTCCACAGTGTGATAAGCATAAGTGAGATGATGATGGTCAAAGATACTCAGTGTGTCCCCTGGTGATTTTCTCTCTCAGGTGTATCCCACGGCGACGAGGGCTCTGGGTTTGGGCACCAGCAGTGGAATGGCTCGGGTTGGCGCTCTAATTACTCCATTTGTTGCCCAGGTGTGAAAACATTAGAAAACCAACAACTTACACACAGTAATAACAAATACACAACAACTTACACACAGTAATAACAAATACACAACAACTTACACACAGTAATAAGAAATACACAACAACTTACACACTGTAATAAGAAATACACAACAACTTACACACAGTAATAAGAAATACACAACAACTTACACACCGTAATAACAAATACACAACAACTTACACACCCTAATAACAAATACACAACAACTTACACACAGTAATAACAAATACACAACAACTTACACACCCTAATAACAAATACACAACAACTTACACACCCTAATAACAAATACACAACAACATGTCATAATTTCTGCGTCTGAATTTCTTAGACTGCCACATAAATGTACAGAAAGAATACAAAAACAAATACAATCAATAGAGTTGGAGTCATGGCATCTGGGGCATATACTTGGAAATGTTAAGCTTTGGTGCTTATGTGAGCAAAGTGAGTTCCAGTCCAGTTGGCAACACTACCTGATCCTGTTTACAATCAATACAAGGGGCAAAATGGTGACAACAATATGGTAAAAATCATTATTCAAGCAGTTTATGTAAGAAATCAATTAAGCACGTACAAAACAGATTAGTGTGTTAAAAAACATCTCCTTACTGTACCCGGTATGTTTGTAATAATGATTTATAATTTGAGGTGTCAGTTCAAGATTTTACAGGAAATGTCAGTTGTTTAGAATTTAAATTTGTGGTCCACATTAAGAAAATACTTGCAAATTTATGTTTCGAACAGAGATGGCAAGAGCGAGGCAAAAGTTATGAATCGCAGCTTTCAAAATGTATGACTAGACATACCAACTATGTCATGCAGAGAAAATCGGCATACTTTGTACATCTGTTTCCTGCAGGTGATGCTGGAATCGTCTGTGTACTTGACTCTGTCTGTCTACTGTTGCTGCTGTCTGCTGGCTGCTGTCGCGTCCTGTGCTCTTCCCATTGAAACCACTGGCCGAGGCCTCCAGGAGTCCAGTCACAGAGAGTGGGGTCAGGAGATGGTGGGCCGGGCATCAGACCGCAGCCCTGGAGGAATTCCACACTCCAGCTCGGAATCACAGGACTGAGTTTTCAGATGAATCTGGTCTTAAATATATAGATGTGTGTTCAAAATGACCCCATTCAATGATCGTAAAGGGATAGCTTACCCTAAAAATGAAAATTCTTCCATTGTTTTGAGAAACAAGTGGTTTTGTACCACTGAGTCAATAGGTGCCACTGTTGCTTGGTTACCAACGTTCTTTTGAATATCTTTTGTGTTTCTCAAAAGCAAAAAGTCTCACAGGTTTGGAATGACATGCGGGTGAGTAAATGATGGAGGAATTTTTATTTTGGGGTGAACTGTTGCTTTAAGATTCACTTTCGCGTTGATTTTTTTTATCATTCCATCACAAGGTTCCCCTTCTAAAGGTCGAGAGGTTTCTCTTCATGAACCCTGTCCTCTGCTCTAGAGAAATAGTGGGGAATATATTTCCATCACATAATACTGCCCAGTGAAACCCTCCCAGCAACAGGAAGTGGACCTGAAACACAGAGACAGCTGTGAGACCTGCATTATGCCATTTGAACCTAAAATAATGGCCATTCTCATGTGATTGGAAGTTTCTAAAGGCATTTAAAGGCATTTTTTTAGGCTGATTTAAAGGCATTTAAATTTTCAGCAAATGAAAGATTAAAACCATCCTGAAGCCGTGAAAAGGACAGAGCACAAGTAAGAGTGTGTTGGTTTGTGAGTAAGTGACAGTGAGTAGAATGTGTAGAGTTTTGTCTATTTGTTGTTTATATTTTAAAGAAGGTCTGTACACTTCACTCCCAACATTCCTTTGAGGAGACACGACAGCTTTTATTGGTCCATTAAAGCAAAGACTGGATGCTGCTATCAGAATCCGCCCACAATGCACCAGTGTTTGGTCTCTGTTGTATTGCTTTTGTAAAAGAAGCGTTTAATATGGCATTATACACACTAGTTAATTGTTCATAGAATCATCCTGTTTCATTGACATATCTAGTGGCCACCAAAGTCTTCATTCTGTACCACATGGTATTGGAAAGCACCTCTCATTGGCTGTCAACAGCATCACTTTGGTAAGCTGTATAAGTGTTAACTGTTCCCCTATGATCAGGCATATCAAACGTTATTAGAATATTTACAGTAGTTTAAGAACACATTATGTAGAAAAGAACAGCCAGAATGTTTATTCATGCAAGTGGAACCTTTTTATTACTTAAAAACAAGCAAGTACATAACAGATCTGTGTTCAGAATGGTCCCCTTACCTTACCCCAGTTTGCGACGGTAAGCTTAAAATACTGTTTTATAATACATAAGTTGCGGATTGCAGCTTTAGGAAGGTAAAGAACGACAAAATCTTTTTTTCAAATACAAGCACAATAACACGTGACTTCCAACAAGTTTATCGATGATCACACGTATACATTAGGTTTAGCACGGTCTTTTCCAGCCTCAACGCACATGTGTCTAAAACAGCGGCTTGCAAGTAAAACACATCCATCAGAAATCTTTGTTTCTTCAGCTTCATCAATCAGTGCTGTATTTGGTTATTTGTATTTCTGCCTGTTTTACAGTCCAGTGGGTTGTGGTCCCAGCTAACAGGGAACATTCTCAGAACATTGGCTAGCACTCTCAAGTTCTCAGTTATCAAAAACCCAGTAACATTAGTAGAATGTTTTTTAACGTTATATATATATATATATTTATATATATATCTTAAAAACATTACTCTTAAGTTTTTGGTGAAATGTTTTAAAAATGTTACAGAATAAAAACTTTTGAATAACATTCTAATAACCAAGCAATAATGGTAATACAATGTCTAAAAACAACTGTACATTTTGAACATTCCCAGAACTTTCAAAATAATATTTGTAACGTTTTGTTTTTGTTTCTTAATGGAAATGTTAGGAAAATGTTCTTGCATCGGAAAATTGTTAGCTGGGGTGTCATAAGGATTGGGAGGTCAGGTTGTGAAGTATGCAATAGTTTCTGTGTGTGTTTAGAGGGTTTCTTACACCTGCCTTTGCGATTTAGTGCTGCATTTTGTGTCTGTGTGCAAAGATCTCCTGCCACTGCACTGGACGTACATGTGTGTGATGCAGTAACAATAAATAATGCATCAAAAAAGCAAGTGAAAATGTCTTTATTGATTATTGGTACAGATAACTGTAGACATTTCAACTCTGTTATGATGCATCATCTTCCATTGTCAGTTCAAGTATCTACATCCCTGTTCAGGATCATCACATATTATAGATTCCACAATTCCTTAAGTCTCTTGGCATCAGTATATAAATGATTATCAGATTAGGAGAAATATTTCTGATGTCTGATGAGATTATGTGGATCTCCAGGACTATTAAAGTCTGGATTTGGAGGGTGCTAGCAGACCTTTCTGTTCCAAAACGTCCCCAAGGAGCCGAGCAGCTTCTTCAGCACATCCACGATGGATGGTCATTCCAAAACCGCCATGTCCATAGTTATGGATGACCTGAGATACATAAAAACATCATCTCAGCTTTCAGATCTATCTTCAATAAGGGATCTTCAGTGTAACGATCATTATGAGCTCACCTCAACTGAGTTTAGTCCAGATCGTATGGTCTCTCTCTCCAGTCTAACTTTACTGCGTGCCGGTCTGAGACCTGCCCAGTCCCCTACAATATGTGCATGCTAAAAGAAAGTAAATACACTCACACAATTGATTAAAAGCGATCTTTTAATGAGAGGTTTCAATGAGAGGTTTTGCGATCTTTTAACATGAAGAGGTTCAGTGAAGGTCATGACACGTTTAGTAAAACAACAGATATTGCTTCTACCTCTAGACTGGGTTCAAGCTTGCAGGCTGCTTCCCAAATTCTTTTATGATCAACGGAATTGTTCTGCCGATTCCAGTTTCCCACTTGAAAAACTCCACCCACAGTGACTAAACGACTCCTGCAGGAACACAGGGGAGTTGGGACCGTATGTCTGACTATCACCGCACATCTTATGACTGTGAGCATAAAGACACGCACCCGGGAATAATATACGGCGAAACATCTCCAGATGGGAAATGATTTGTGGTGATCCAGTGCTTTAACCAGGGAGCGTCTACCTGTCGATACAGACATCACAGAACACGAGATCACACAGGTCTGTACAACTAAATCCTGCCTTTAATTTAATCCACCAAACCTCACCTTTATGATCTGACCTCTTCCTGGCTTGAGATCAGAATCAGGCTGAAGTTCTCCTGATCGCACACCAGAGCAGTTGACGATGACATCAGCACCACCGTCTGCCAACTGGAGCCCATTTTTAGGTCATTACAATCATTTTACAACAGAATGGATGAGCTGTACAGCAAAGAGCATCTTAACAAACAGCTATCAGAAAATGAGGGTTGCTATATTTGACTCAATAAAAAAGAGTCACAACATCATTACAAAAGAGTAAAAGTTCAGTCATTTCATTGGCTACACTGTTGGTTAGAAATGTAATATTTCAATACACAAAATTAGTTTCCATGTGGTTCTAGAGTAATATTGAATATTGAGGCAATATTGAATTATTTATTACTGAATCTTTTCGGCGGTTGAAAATGGAAGTGTGCAAACCTCTTTAAAAGAACCAATCGTTCTGTGATAAAACCTGATGTTTCTTTCTTTTAACCTGCAGCATCAAACATTGAAAAGCTAACTCAGTATCTCAGTGTTAATTATTGCTAGACAACAGTAACATGTTACATGCATGCGTATCTTCTCTCGCGGTTACTGATTAGATAAGAGTCGTCTCACCAGTCCGAGAGCCAGGGCAGGTACAGCTTCCCTTCAATCATAACGACAGAGTAAAACCACCCATAGCTGGAACACCAGATAAGACACTAAGGCCAACAGCATTTCAGTTATTCCATTTCATTTTGAAACAAGAGAGCAGCTGAATGTTTTATCAAAGGGAAATAAATACTGTGTGTTTAAATGGAGAATTAAAAAATTTATCCTAAACGACTTACAACACATTCAAGTTAAACATTTCATCAGTACATGTGCTCCCTGGGAATCGAACCCACAGCCTTTTGCGCTGCTAACGCGATGCTCTTCCAGCTGAGCCACAGGAACGTCTCTGCAAACGACAGAAATAACTACAGGTAAAACAGATGGTAAGTACCTGTAACCGGGGAACATCTGGAGTTCACGTCCGGTGAGCTGGCGAAAACCCAACACGGCGTCTTTAAACGAGGGGTCCTGTTTGAGAAGACCCGAGTCACTGAACTTATTAGGCATGATAACACAGAACTTTATCTGCAGCTGCATGTGTGACATCACTGTGTGTATTGAATGTAACGGCAGTTCTCACCGGGACAGATTTAGTGCACAGATCGTAGCCAGACTGAAGAAATATTCCCATTTTTACAGATTCTGGAGATCTAAGACAGCTGACTATATAGTCAAACGTCTCTTTGTTCCATTTACTGCAAAAAGAGAAAGCAGAGCTGGCAAAACATATCATACATTTTACGTAATACACTAGCAGTTTTTTTTAACCCTTACGTTTCTTGCACATTTCCCTTGTCGTAGAGATACGGCTGCCACAGTCCAGCCGCCCCGTCGCTGGTGGTGAGAGGGGTGAAGACATCTGCATACACCTCGATGGTGAGGGGCGTGACCCTGCCGTGGAAGTGTTGGTAGATGCTCTGAGCAGTGGACAGACCGATGACCCCCGCTCCAATAATGCACACCTTCATAGCTGCAGACTGTACACTGTTAAACTGATCTGAGAACAATTGTAAAGCAAACCTATATTTACCAATGATTCACAAACGTGATTCGTAAGTAGTTAGTGGAATGTTTTGAAAACGTTGTATAATTTAAAAAAGTTTGATTGACGTTCTTATAACGTTAATGCAACGTTTAACTTTTTGTTACTTTACAGAAACGTTAGGGAAACGTTCTTACAACAAAAGTGTTAGCTGGGTATGCGTGTGAGAGAGGCAGAATAAAAACTGCTTGCACAGCACCTCATACTGTACATGGCTTAGTTAATATTACATTGATTTTCGTCGTGTGAGTTTTTTATTGAGTTTATACTGTAGGTAATACGTTGCATGCAAGAAGCTGTAAAATAAACCTAGTTCACAAACGCAGCTTTACTCACCTAAGTTAAGCTTTCCGTCTGTTTGCTCCAAAACACAAAGTGTTATGAGCTCTTACTGACTCTGTCTGTAATGCGTCCCCTGAAACAGTGCAATGACGAGCCGCAGAATTTACAAATTAACCTTTTCCATATTACGCAATGTCCATGACGTAATAGACTCAAGAGGTGGCGCTGTACCCACGCTGCCATATGACAAAGACTGATGGAGTGAAGTCCACGTCAGGTCATATAAGGAACAGTCTCTCGTACACTTTTCTTAAATATATATAACGAAAAAAAATAAAAGGAACATTCCTAGAACGTTATTACTTTGTTCCTATCAAACACTAAACTAACGTTACGGGAATGCTCTGTGTTGCTGGGATGCACCTTACCTGCAAATACACCTGACATCAATGATGTCATGTCTGGGAATTACAGTATTGTGATTTAAAGAGATGTCCATCAGCTTAACACAAGCACAAACATCACATATATTTAGCTGTGATATTCTGGGTTATGATTCTCCTCACGCCACCAGGAGGTTTGCCACGAGTGGATATTACGTCCATCAGTGTAGCATCTAAAGGAAGCAGTAGTGAACCAAACATCATCATCATCATCACCAAGCTCATGTTAAAGCGGAACCAGCGCCCCAAACAACCCCGAACCGCGTGTCGGCCACGTCCTTTTAACAGCGGTCTTAATAAGCACTTGGGGTCGCTGGAAACCACAATCCCCGTTGATCTGGGTTGTTGCTGCTGCTGGGGGAAAATCCGCTAGTCGGTTTCGCTCGGGACAGACAGAGCGGCGGTTGTGCTGGAGATTTTCCTCCATGGCTCTGGTTACCCTGCAGCGCTCGCCCACTCCCAGCGCGGCGTCCACTTCCAGCACCGCCACGACTAACGCGGGGGAGGTAAGCGGAAATAAACACGGCATGCGGATGATGTTTATTGAATAACAAGCCTAACGTTACCAAAATAAACATATGACTTACGTAGGCCCGATGCTAATGCGTCTCCGGCTGTAGGGCTAACTAGCTGGGTGCCATCAGGGCTGATAGAGATTTGCAAAGCGATGCATAACAACACCGCATCATTCACACTGCCAATGAGAGTTGATCAATTACATTGGGTCCGGTTGCAATGTAGACAGCTTCGTTGTTTTAAAACGAAGCGACTGCGGTCTTAACAAATATCAAGTGGATGTGGGATTGCAATGTCGTGTCACAGTGTATCTGATGTTGTGAGCTAGCACATGGTTCAGCAGGACGTGGGGTTGTAAAATCTGCATGTGTGTGTTTTTGAAAGTGTGTGTTTGACACTCCTGGATTCCTTTATTGAGCCAGTACAGGGAACATTTCATAGAATCACGTTTATAAGGGACATGAACTAATACTACTTCAGTATGTAACGCTTGACAGATCAATCGCTAGAAATTATGGGATAGCTGGATAGCTGTCATAAACATGTATTAAAGTTTTAGATGTCCTCTCCATTCGGCCCCAGGAGTGGCTTAAGGGAACCATTTTATAAAACTGTGAGATAAATACGAGCACCTCAGGTCGCAGGCAGAGTTTGTTGGGTAAAGCACACACCCGAGTTTCGAGCTACTCTGTGGTCGTGTGATTGTAAACGCAATGTTTGGTTTTGATGAGCAAACCACAAATACACTGTATTTCCACGTGTACACTGTATTTCCACGTGTACAGACTATCTGGCTTGTTTCACTGTGTTTATTGTAAGTATGCCAACTTAAACGACAATTAAGTATATGAAACACACACAAGAGAATTCGTCTACTATCTATGGTTATCACGTTGATAAATTTACTGTACATAGAGAGAGTACTGTACATGTACTGTACATACTGTACATAGAGATTTACTGTACATACATGTATCTTGTCATATTGTATCCGGCTGCATGCCTCTGTTAGTTTGTTACAGTCAGTGGTCAGATCAACTCATCATGACATTTTGAGAGAAATGTTTAACAGGGTGGGCATGAGCTCTCCAGTACACAATGAAAACACCCAACAATAGATGCCTAACAGTGCTTTCCCTAGTTAGTTCCTAGTTCCGTCTGTTCTTCATCTAGCTAAGCTTTCTTAGCTATCATGTTCACACACTGACATTGTAACTGGGGTGCTGATCTAAGCCATCCATAACCCAGCTTACAATTTTAGGTTGTGAGAATGATTACCTAACTTTCCCTTAAGTAACAAAAAACGTTAAAATGTTATTTTAAGATTTGTTTGGAATATTTAAAACGTCATATTTTAAAACGTTCCACCAACTACTTTAAGAATAACATTCTTTGATATACAGTATATGATAAATAGCATTAAAACCATTCTGCTAGCGTTACCACAAGAACATTTTTGACTTTTGGAGAAAGTTCTTTTGGAGAAAGTTAGCCAATGTTGTGATAACGTTCCCTGTGGTGATTGTTTGTGGGAGAGCTGAAGGTCTGTGTTTCTGCTCCGTTGAGGCCCTGACACAGCTGAGATTCTCTCTCCTCTTGAAAATAGACGGGCCGGGTCTATTTAACCCGCCTCACTGGAGAGTTGTGTGGCTGTTCAGTGTTAGTGACTCTAAGGTGGTGGTTCTGAAGTGTCAGAGAAACCTGCATTCATGACATCACAGTTGTCATAGAAATTAATTATGCAGATTGTAATCACTAGGGGGCGCTAGTTCTACGCGTTTGAATGGGCACGAGGATGAACCGCTATTACCTACATGCGGTTAGAGATATAATGTAATGAAGTCATGTACAGTACGGCGTATTTAATGCTGGGTGTTGGGTTCGAGGGTGGCACGTGCGAAAGCTTTGGTGTGATTTAGGTTTATGCTAAAATGTGACCAAAATGAACCCTGTTTGCTTTTTTCGTTCACATCTTGCGGCTGCATTCATCATTCTGAAGAAAACATTTTATCACTGTAATTTTCATCAAAATATAATAACTTGCTCTGTGTCTGATCATTTCTTATCTCCACCTCTTCAAACCGCCCGTCGAATCGTGACCACTTGCTGGATAATCAATTGCTGAAAAATATAACCAGACCCAGCCCACATTTTTTACTGAAACTTTTGTTTTACTCAGAAATGAATCACGATTATAATAAATTGCGATCGTTGTTGCACGTTGACTAAGTCAGTTCCATGTTGATTGTTTAATTGTTTTTTTAACAGATTTTTCTCACATTTTGTGGCATTCTGGTTATTCACTCAGAAAGTGATGCAGAATACACAATCCGATTCGCACCTTCAGAACATCTGCTTGTATTTAAACATCTCATTGTTCCTCATTCCTCTGAAGGGCTGTTCAGCTTATAAAGTTTTATAAGCCCTGTTTCTGCATTTACAGTAGAGAGAGATTATGTTGCTTGATAGAAACCCTGGCACAACTCATTCTTAATGTAGACGTGGTTTCTTCCCCTTTAGGCATCTGTCACATCTGACCACAGCGCTCTCGCCCTCCTCTATTCAGCATAACACACAACTCTCTGTAACCTCATAACCAGACCTGTCATACAACAAGGAACTATTTTAGAAACACTCTTTGTTTTGTTGAAACTTTATCTTCAAGAGAGGATCTGTTTCTGTGCATTATGCTGTTCAAGCTTCCAGAAGTGCAGATTGGGTTGGAGGAGAAAGTTTTTTCGTTGTCATATGACACTACTGTGAATAGTGAAACATCAGCTTTTTGTCATCTAGAGCAAACGGATCTTGTACTACATGTAAAGGGTGCAAATATAGAACATTCCACATTAGAAGGGAGTTCCGAGTGGGTCTGTTGACTGTAGCTGGGATCAAGGGGGAGAATCGTGTAAGTGTCGTACATTGCATCGAGTTCGAGTTGGATGATGTTTGTGGATTTTGGAAAAGTTCTGAGACCCGATTCTGCCGTGTTTTATTCCAGATTCTACTGAAGTTTTCACAACAAATGCTGAATGTGTAAGGAAAACGTTTTGTGAAGATGGAAGTTTATAATGGAACCATGTTGTGTTTGTTGGGTTTAGACAACTAACTTCTGTTTCTCTTATTTAATCTTTGTTTTGCCAGGACTTCGGAAGTGACGATGAGCGACGACTGAATCAGAGGTAATGTCAGACCTATGCAGTGTGTGTGTAGGTGTGTGTGTAGGTGTGTGTGTGTGTGTGTGTCTGTGTATCTGTGTGTGTGTGTCTGTGTGTGTGTGTGTATTTGTGTATGTGTGAGTCTGTGTTTCTGTGTTTCTGTGAGTCTGTGTTTCTGTGAGTCTGTGTTTCTGTGTTTCTGTGTGTCTCTGTGTCTCTGTGTGTGTGTCTGTGTGTGTGTCTGTGTGTGTGTCTGTGTGTGTGTCTGTGTGTGTGTCTGTGTGTGCCTGTGTGTCTGTGTGTGTCTGTGTACGTGTGTCTGTGTACGTGTGTCTGTGTACGTGTGTCTGTGTACGTGTGTCTGTGTACGTGTGTCTGTGTGTTTGTATGTGTGTGTGTGTGTGTGTTTGTATGTGTGTTTGTGTCTGTGTACGTGTGTGTGTGTGTGTACGTGTGTGTGTGTGTGTAGGTGAGTGTGTCTGTGTA
>JAZGTJ010015148.1:0-13574 GCA_036877575.1 Botia almorhae
ATATATAAAATGGAGTTGTTTTATTCATTAAGTGAAATTGTAACTTGTTTTATTCATAAAACTTTCAGTGCTGGATAATATTAAGGCATGATTGCAACAAGATGTTCTAACAAAATAGTAGTTTAGAATTGCCATGCTTTCATACTTTGACCTGCATATTAAAGACTGAGGACTAGGTTATGGTGTCATAGGTCAACACCTAGTACATAGTACAACAGTACAAAGTTTAGGATTATTTGACTGACTTTTTTTACTTTTATGTTATCTAAAGGCATATGCTTAAATGTTTTAAATTAGTTTTGCAGCCAAAAACATGATTATGCCAAAGTATTAGTATTGCAAAACTTAACTTTTATTTTAATAAAGTGTTCTTAAAAAAGATAACTTAGACTGAGTAATAAAGATAATCAATAATCAAATAAGCATAGATGGGAGGTCCTGCTATTTAAAAAGCATCAAGCTGGCTGATAAGAGTATATATTTGCAAATTCTAGGTAAAATAGTGATTTATGTAGTTATATACATAATACATAGTCAGTAAAATGGAAACTACCACCTAAAGGCTTCAAGCCAAAAAAGCTTTGAATATTTTTTCTGTTGTGGTGATTGTCAATAAGGTGCAACAAAGCTGTGAGAAAACAGCTGCATTTTATTACAGAGTGTACCCACCCAGATTCCAGTAGACGCATAAAGTCTACTAAAGGTCACTTAGGTGATCAAAATATTAGAAATTCTACCATAACAATGTCCATTTTAAATACAGTTGTGTAAGCCAGCGTGCAAAATGCGACAAATGCAGCAAGTATTTCATATACAGTAATATTTCTGTTGAAATGTGATATTTATCCCTGTGTCAACCATGTCATTCATAACATTACAAAGTCATACTTATTTTCCCCCTTTCTCACACTTCGTTTGGGAATTATCCAGGGTTAAGATGGCTTTCGTCAGTTCCACAGGCTTTGTGTGCTTTAGCCGTGTCTCCTACAGTTTTAAGTCTCGATGTCTACAGTTATACAGAGCGTATAAGTTCAGTTGCCTTCACTGAAGGTTCTTTCACACTAACACTTATCATGTCAACACTTGTCATGTCAAAACGATACAAATTTGTGAAAATCCATGTATGTGTAAGTATATGTATATTCTGTATATATAGAGAGAGAGAGACAGGGAAAAAATAGGTCTTGATACTTTGATTGACAAGTTCAAATGTGGAGACCTATACCTTGGTAACCAAACTTTGGTTGCTAGGATAACATGAGCAGATGGATGAACGGCTGATTTTCCACAGTGACTGGCTAGTTTTGGGGGTGGAGGTGCTGGTGGGGGAGTTGTTGATGATCATGATTCTCCCTATATGAGCAGGAGAGCACATTGAGATGACTTGGCAATGAGAAAATGTATTAAATTCAGGGGACAAATAATTAACTGACGTCTGCTGATGGGTAAGAGCAAAGGTTGTGCTACAAATATAGCCCAGTTTTTTCCCCAATAAATCGTCTGTGGGCGGGTAAGTGCATTAGGAATGACAGAATATGTCAAGCGGACTGGTCCAACACTCTGATTAATGTGACAGAAGTCCATGCTGAAATAGAACATGAAACACAGATCACAAACAGCAGATCATTCCTGTCTTCTCAGAAAGAGAGCTCTAAGTGGACTACTGCTATTAGTAAAAGCCATGTCTCAGATTTGTTAAAGATATTGTGTTCATACTAAATACTCCGTGATTCTGTACTGACATCTGTAGAAATCATGCAAGTAAATCATTCTGGTGTGGAATTCAGATTATGTCTGCATAAGGTTGTTAGTGAGTCCCCTTGTGGCTATACATTAGCATATTTAGCTGACTTGCTACAAAGGAGCCTGAGCAAAACTGAATGAAAAAAAACTGGTGTCAAAAGCATTTAGCTTATCCACAGCTGTAAGCTGTCCAATACCGTAAAATTGTCACCTTTATAGAAAGATGTGGACAGGAACCAGACAGAGCATCGGGGGATATTTTGGCAGCTGCTGAGGCAGCGGTTAATGATGGAGCTGATAATATTTCTGTTTTTATTGACCTGTCAGTTCTTATCAGTGACTTTCTGTAAAAACATCCATCGCCTTTCAGCGCCACCCTTCAGAGGTGGAGGAGCTGAGGTGGCTGCTGCAGGGGTCAAGGTTCAACTAAAACGCAGTGAACAGCCAGGGGGAGGTTAAAAGTATGTAGTGTTTGGAAAAATGGAGAGATTAAAGTGTCACATTTTACAAATGGGGGTTGTATAGATTTTTGATAATTTCTTTGTTGTGTTGTGATCTTTCAAGCATCATATTAAAAAGGTTGGCTTTCACGTTGTTTTGAGCAAACACTACAACTATTGAATGTAGCTTGTATTACTTAAAATACACTTTATTACTTCAGAAAATACTAGGTTAAACCTTGGATACAAGTTGCAAATCCTGACAACTTTGTGCATGAACCTAAGTTCAGTTTAGCCTCCAAAGTAAACCATCATTCCTTGGCCAGCTCTCATGCTTCATAAAGGCCCAGTGTAGTTATCACCTAATGTGTGAACTCATGGCTCAAGCTAGTTTTTATAAACAACACAACACTGCCAAGCACAACACACACAATTCCAACGATTTACTATAAAAGATTTAATCTCGTACTGCAAATATCAAAAAACTAAATTTCTTTAACGCTGTCTTGTAGATACTCCTTCATCTATATTGCTTTGATACACAAGAATAATGTGCAGAATTATGAATGTGCCATAATGTTTATATTTTCAGGAAGCAGTGTGTTGCAGAGGCCCTAAAAAAGCAGAACAAACCTCAATGAATTTTTAACTGTTAGATAAGAGATGAAAATAAAACTAAACACTAATATAACACTAAAATAAACAATAGTCATTTCAAAAATATTAAAGTCAAAATTAAAAGACATAAACAAATACATATACAAATATATCATATTATATTTATATAGAAGTTCAGTTAATCAACTGCAAAATGTTTTTCTTTCCTCTGCTACCTGCACAAACAGATCATCCATGCAGTGGTATGCAAACATTACCATCTACACTATAATCTATCTACACTACATCTATCTACACTATAAATTAAGAAGAGTTCCATCTTTGTTCTTGACACCACACACACAGTAAATGACGACCCCTGCCACCAGCTTCCACCCTTTGTTCACGAGCCAGAGTTCCACAATAAATCATGCAGGCAAGACATTGATGTGTGCGCTGTGGAATCTTCATGTGACGTGATGATATCTGGAACACGTACATGTGGTGGCTGCCCTGTCACATGCCAAGAGAAGCTTCTGTCTCTGCTTTTAGCTCATCTGCTCACCCAGACCTTTAATGTGAAAAGCCCTCACCGCTGTAATTTGTAGGCTGTTGAAACTGTGAGGAGATTCGTGGGCGGGAAAATAGATGGTGAAATGCGTTCAGAGGGTGGATGAATATTGTCTATATGGACCTATATTGTGTCACAGAGGTCAAGTGAATACGCTAGATGTGATGTTTGATTCTTCTTTCTAATGGAGGCATTTGGGCACAACTGTACAGCGGTATGTGCCTTTGCTTCATTCACCAGGTTCGACAGGTGCTCGATAATGCAGTCTGTTCTTGTGGGTAAATGGTTTGTCATTAGCAGTGCAATAACACATTCAGCTAATCTCACTGATTAAACCAAAACCAAAGTAGCAGCAGTTAGAATAAACGTTAAAAGATTTTTAGATATACAGTTCCCTCCATAAGTATTGTGACAGTAAAGAAAATCTTTTTTTATGTTTAAAAAAAAATGAGGCAAAAGAACAGAATGTCAGTTATTTGGTTGTTTCAGCACATAAATCAATTTAAAAGAATGCAGAGTTGAATCCCTCTATCTAATGTAAGCTTAAATATTGGGGCACATGGCTCACAATTGTTTCCAAGTGATCAGCTGTGTTTTACTGATCACACAAAGCAGGGAATTTGTTGCATCACTTCTGTCCATTGCTTCTGCAGTCGGAATTCGGTGAGAACACACATAAGCCAAAATGAAGGAGCTGACTCAGATAGAAAAACTGAAAAATGTAAAAAAAAAGGTGACATATTTGCCTCATATTTATCTTTTAATCATAAAAAAATGTTTGACTACACAGCAAACAGAGCAATTTTTATTTACTGTCTCAATGGAGGACAACTTTCTAATACTAAACCTTCTTCTAAGTCTATCTTTTCCCTCAAAACTTAAATTCATAAATTCATTGTAGAATTGATTCGACAAGGTGTTGCAAATGTTCTTAATAGAATCTGGATAATTGTGGAGGCTGTTGGCAAACACTGAACTCATTGTCATATTTGAGATATGTGATTTGAAACATTTTGCTATATTATGCTGAAGGTGACTATTAGAAGATGGGTAGACTGAGAAAATATTCCCCACATCATTTCACTACCACAACACCTGTGAAAAGTGGACACAGAGCAGGATGTATTGCCAAATTCTTTACCATCTGTATATTGCAGCAAAAATCAATATTTGTCTTTTTCAAGCTTGTCAAAGCACACACAGTTTGATCCTTGTGGATTTGCATGATGATGTAACTCAGCTTCATAAATCCTGCAAAGCTCTAAGCGCCTGGCAATGATTTGCCTCGCTGTCTAGGGACTTTTGATAAATATTATGAAAGAGTTGCTATGGAGACAAACAGAATTTGACAGACATTTTGCATGACAGAATTCATGAGACATGCTATCAAAACACAAAATTACTTGAAACCTCAACAGAACACTGAATGAGCAATTTGTTGCAGCATCACTCAAAAGTGTGTGCAGAAGTTCCCTTGAAGTACTTAACATGTTTTAAAATGTTTTAGTGAATGAGTTAGGTGAATATTGCTGTTTGTTACAATGTATTGTAATAATATAATATATTGTATAAATTATACATTGTATTGTGATCATTTTGTACAAAAACGGTGCCAATTATTTGTTCTTGCATTTTTAGTTAGTTAGTTAGTGAATCACAAACAATGACCAATGGTTCCTCTTTTCAAAGCAATACATATTATTAAAGTCTAAACAATATCATGCAAAAACGGATTGAGTCTATGTAAAATATGTAAGCCTGTATGCATTTTTGGCCACATAACCCACCTAAAATTAAACACAAAAGTAAACTGACATTTGACCAATAAACCCTGCATTGACCCTTATTAACGACTGATTTCTGGCCATCCAGCACTGACGACTATGATCTTATTTCAGCACACTGCACTGCCCAATACCTATATCCCTAATCACTCATCACCAACACTAAAGCCCAGTAATTACCAGCCCTAAACTCATCTCCACTCAGACTTACGACTGTCCTCACGCAGCAATAACTCCCTAAGCAGATGTCATAGTGTACATCTTACTAGGTATTTGCATATCAAATTGCCACCAAGAACTGTCTGACCCAGGAACAGCAGAAAGGTAATTTTAAAATGGCTGACCTTGCTATTTGCATGTCTTAACTTAATGCTATCTATCTGTTTCTAAAACAAATTGATGGCTTTGTTTAATAGGCTTTGTTCATATAATGAGATCTGCTTGTGCCGTGAGGTGAATTTACTATCCTGCTAACAGACACCAGGTATATCCAGGCATCTTCATTAGTTTCCAGAGATATTTTGGTATTTAGAACAGCGAAATGTATTAATTAAACAGTGTCATCAGACCATTGCTGAAATAAATGTAACGACCTGGTGACACATGAGTGGTGTAAACTATCAGAAATGTGGCACCAGGACAGAGAGAAAGAGATCCACCGATATTAAATTACATTAGCCTGCTCTTAAGTATAGCAGCGATCACAATGTGCTGTGCTCATGATCTGCAGTGGTCTTACTCAGCAGAGCTTAAATCTTCTGCTGCAGAGCAAATGAGAAGCCCAAGCAGTTTTAGTTGTGCCGTTTCGGTCTAATTACGCTCTGCTTCAGGGAACATCAGAGCTGCGCATACCTGTAACGTTATCGCCACAATCTATCCGTGGCTAATGTGATTTTAAAAAAGTTACAAGCCAACATAGTGACATAATGACCAGAAAATAAGTCTCTCATCATATTGGTTCAATGTGGGCGACCGTTCGTCAGATAACAGATTAGAATATAGCAATTTGTCAAGCTGAGTATGAGTCACACCTGCTTCTAGGTAAAAAGCTTCGCGTAAACACAGTCACAAACACTATGTGTATACACGCACATCTAGGGTCACATTCACATTCTGTTTTGACAAAGAACACAGATGGCTGGTTCAGTCAAGCTTTGTAATGATAATCCCTACATCCCACGCCACATCAGATGGCAACTTTGAAGACCTTGCATTGTAACAAGACAATTACCACAATATACATTTGACTTACACGATACATTCACTCTAAGCATTTTCGGTTCAGCACTGTCTCAGGTTGCATCTAGTTGTAGCTTATGCAACTTAATCAGATAAGTTGGACTATAAATTGAACTATCATTGAAAACAATGATAGTTAATAATTATTGACTTCTTTCAATAGTGTTATTTAATGAGATTAAACCACAGATTGTTTCGCAGAAGAATAAAGACCTTCTGTTTCACGTCCAGCCCTGGTGCTGAAACTGAGGGTGTTAAAACGAGGCCTTGATTTATTAAGTACTAATTGTTGGTGTGAATGGCTCTACCCTGGCCTGGAGTGGGTTACTGACAGTCTCCTATGAGTGTGAACTCTTAGCGACTGGCAGATTCATGGGACGAACCCCTGCTGAGGAAAGAATATTTCTGAAAAGTTGCAAAGTTGTTGCCACCACTTGAAAATCACCCCTCACGTCCTCGGGGGGGTATTGTTTATTTTTTTCACCTCCAACAGGCTAATGATTGATGAGAGAGGGCTGTCTGAGAAAAGAACACAGAGAGAGAGAGAGGCAGAGAACCGGGCCTAAAATAAGCCTGTCATGGGTTTGGACTGCTCACAGGTCAGTGCAGAAGGTGTGTTCACAAGCCATCACATAGACCACATGACATGAATAGCAAGCCATCAGTGAAGGCCCAAAAATAAGAGGCCGGCAGCACTATTTATGGAGCAGAAATCCAGCCGTGGACACGCACTGTCAGCTCATGATGGATCAGCCAGGGGAAGCTTGGGATGGGGGGCCAGCAGGGCTATATTATTGCAGCACTGGGGTTTTAGGGACAACATTTCAGCAGGCTGCACTGGCCCAGTTCAGAATACTAGACTAGGTATCCATCTCATTGATCATCAGTGCTACACTCAGCTCCCTAGATAAGCACACTATAGGCTGTAAATTAGTTCAACAAATTGAAAAGAAATCATTAATAAGAAACTAGTTCAGTGTAATAGTAGAAAGAATGTGTGTGTGTGTGTGTGTGTGTGTGTGTGGCTTTTTACAATGTGACATTGTAAAATGCATAAAGTTTTCTGTTGAATGTATATAATGCTGTCTCTAAACAATTGAAGTCTATATATACACATATAATTATATATTGATATATATATATTGATAAGGTCATGTACAATGTATCTGAGCACAAAAAAGCAAGTTTACTTGGGCTTTAAGGCAAGGCCTAACTGACCTTCATGCTATCAATACCACCAACGGGTATTACTTGAAATACTTGAAATCTTGAATTTAATACTTTACAAAATATGTCATTATAAAGTCTGCTGAGTCTATCCCAGCTCTCTCCAGCACAGAGTCGAGCGTGTCCTCCAAGACAGAGCCAGGTTTGGAATAGTAGTGGTGACCCCTGGAGTGAAAGTCTGCAGATCCCGTTACGACCCCCCTTCAGCCGTCCGGACATATGATTTATATATCTGCTCAAAATTTACAGCTTGTGAAATAGCCTCAGTTAACAGCACAGAGCAGAACAGAGCAAAGAGAAGCGATGCAGGGCAGGTGGAACAATGGAACCCGCTCGGTGGGGGGCTACAGCTTGACCTGTGTCCATACTGTGTTTTTGCAGTTGGTGTGTGTTGGTTTATCATGTCTGACGCACCTCACTGAAGGAGGAGAGTATAAATCCAGTCAGTAAGGAGGAGGAGACATGTCACATAACTGGTTGTCATTTTTTAAGACGTGAGGAAACATCACTCGGCTTGATTTCTCTTTGAAATACAGCAATACTTTGAATGTCTGTGCAAACATTTATGGATAAGCGTGCACTCAGATCTATTTTCCCCACAGTTAAAGTCACTCCTATAACCTAGGTCAGCAAAAGTGACCTACGACTAAAGTCACTCCCAAGACTCTTCAATGCTGTACAGCTGTACAGTCGGTCTAGTCAAAACAAAGCAATATCATTGATACAGTCTTAATACAGGCTTGCAAAGGATGAAATTATACAGACACTTGCTCTATTACAGGAAAAAACCCAGGGCTTGCAGAAGCACAGAGTTTGGAGGTCTGTCTGTGTGTGGTTTGTAAAAAGCCCTCTCTGTACTGCAGCTGTCTCCTGTCTACTTTCATATCACTGATATTGCCCAGTACAACTGGGCTTCACCATTCATTATTCCTTTAATTGATTGTAACAAGCAGGTTTTTCATTAAAGGATAATCACCCAGGTGATAAATATTAGAATTGGTGTATCAATTTGATTAAACAGGTCTAAAATGTTTGTGTTTATCGGGTTGAGTCAGAGAGTGCAAAGAGGCCACTGTGGGGGTGTGACAAATTATTCCTCTTTGACTGCTGTGTTGTGAACAAGGCTGAGATGAGTGTTTGTGCTGGTGGTTTTGGTCTGGGCCCTGGGGGGCCAAAGGTCATAAAGACTTTTGCCTCATAAATGTCTGCTCTGTGTCTTCAGGTCATAATCTCAATGTTGCAGTGGGAAAGTCTGAATCTATGCATATATTTCAATATAGTGGCTTCCACTGTCAAATATTTGACTTTCTGTGCTGTTTGGCAGAAAAACAACGTAGGTTGAGAGTTGAATAGCTGTCAGGGGACTTGGGCATTTTGGGTTTGAAATCAGACTGTACCCTGTGTTACCATATACGCCCCCGATATGTTGGCATGAAAACAAGTGTTGGTTCACGTTGATGTGAAACAGAGACTTGGCTTTTGTGAAGAAAATTGCTTCGGATATACTAACTTAACTGACCAAACTGACAAATTTTTATGATTAAAAATGTATAATGTACATGAAGCAGGTCAATATTTAAAGTAAAATTAAACTCAGCCCCATGTCGCATCCTAAATCTTATTTATTTAGGATCCTTATTTTTTAATATAATTGTAACAAAACAGTACCACTCTTATTGAACAAGCACTCAGCTCACTCCTATACCTGCTACAACGTAAATTTTCTGCCATGACTACATACACAGATTTCATTATATGGCCGCTACTGTAAAACATCTATGCATTACACACTTTTATTATTAGAATTATTTTATTATTAGATTATTGGAAGTTATTATTAGAAAGTGATGCTGTAGTTTTTCATACAGTAAAACATAAGGTAGTGGACACACAGCTCAGTTAATTTTAGAAAATGATTTTAAAAAGACAGAAAAGGATTAAAAAAATAAAGAAACCAATCTTTCTGATTAAAGTAAGAAGTAAACAAACAACTAGCCATGTCAAATGTCATCAGCCCAAAGTGAAGAAGGGTTGGGGGGGTAGTTTAAAAGAAAACCAAGAGTGGAAATGCCATAAATCAGCTGGATTTTAGAATCTGATGACAAACCTAATTCCTGTCTGAAAAGAGCCGAGCCATCCCCTCCTGACTGTCATCGAACCCGGCCTATAAACATCGCAGCTGTCAGCCAAACGCGCTAGGCCCGCGAAGGACATGCCATTGTACCTCTCGCATGCTCTTTGCTCGGGCCAATTCTGGAATGGAGGTGCTGGTGAATTCCATTTTACATTTTGTCACATTCGACCCCTTGCTCAAACCCCACGAAAACCTGAAACCTCCCTCCCCCCACCTCATTTGGTTGTGTCTGACCATCTGTTGAAGGGCATTACTTCTTTAAAATCACTTCATCCTCCTATTGCTTCTAAAACAGGTTGTGAAAACTTAATATGGAAACATGGGTGATGGTTGGATGCTGGGGAAAGGGGGAATAGAGCTGGGGGAATAGAGGGGGGTCTGCACGCGGTGCTAAATGTTACCACTGGGAAAGGTGAGTAGAGGAGCTTAAGAAGCCATTTTCCACTCAACAAATGTCCCCCACTGCTGCCAAACACACTCACAAACACACAGCATAGTAATGAGATAGGCCCTCATATCTAAGTTCTAAAAACTGATAAGTGCTGTCTAAAAAAATTATGATATATGATATATAAAATTCCACCCAGAGTTTAAAGAACTCAAATGGCTTTAAGTCTAGTCAATGCACCCACCAAATGATTATATATTTATTATATTTATATAAGTGTATAATTGTATGTTTAACGGACAAAATAAATTATTATAATTAGTAATATTACATCATTAAAATAAATATTACAGAAAAAAAACGGTCAAAAGGCCCACACTGTCAAACTGAATGAAAATCCAACAAAGCTATTTTGTGTCGGTGTATAGACTTCATACTTCACAGAGAGACACTGTTTCCCAGCTCACAGAGGAAGTCTAGAGACCCGACTAATTGCAGCTTCCTTCAAGTTAAAGTGGGACATAAATGCTATGAAGAATTATGGCTTGGAATAAGCGTGTAACAAACTCCAAAACGGGGGGCTTCCACCTCAGCAGTTCTCCGCATTAGACGCGGCACGTCATAAATAAGCAGTTGAATGTCACTGGAATTGCTTCCTGCCTAATTAAATAAATGTGTGCTGTGTGATCCACTGAATGCCTGGTGTTGTGTGTGTACCATGTGCAAGACAAATGTATACACATCACACCACAACACACACACGCGAACATCTCCACATCTTTCTATTTCTCTATTCTACCTCCTGACAAACATACGAGCGTAAACCAGTTCCTGTTTTATGAAGGACTATAGCCTATAATACTATAATACTTTTCCCCATCGGTCTCATTCATGTGTTCATGTGTTACATATTTATTGTTTCTGCTGCTGAAGCTACACACACACATAAATGATCACACATATATGATCCAAACATGTTTTTAAAATCTTACCTTGTGAAGGAACATTCATGTGTCCCTCTTTTAGATCACAGTTGTGTGTTTGGCCATTTATACTTTGAATAAAATTATCATCATTAGAGTTGACATTTCAATACCAAAATTAAATAAAGATGCTGTTTGATTGGGTTTATAACAGGTTTCCCCATTTGTTGATACTGTTCAATGTTTTTCCTCTGTGTGCAGAGTCAAGTGGACTAATCAGCTGTGGGCGTTTTGTTTTAGTGTGTTTGTGTGTATTTGTTCAGTCCACTAAAAACATCATCACTGTTTCAGAGATTGTATTGTTTGGGATTCCCATATAACTAAATATTCACCTGAATGATACCATTCATTTGTGCTCACTTGACTCCAAGATACTGGATGTGAGTTATTGTGAGTTATGGATCAACAGATGAAAAGATAAAACAGATCTGACAACCCCTTTCAAAGGTGTGTGTTATCCCCCTTTCACAGAGGGATAACAGTACTGTAAATGTTGACCTAAATAAGGATTTTTACAGTTTATTTTGTTTCTCTTGCTCCTCTGTCATGCACAAAACACTCTGAAAGAAAGCTGCCCAGATCTCTGTTAGAGATACAGTAGGTTTCCTGTTTGCAAAGGTTTGACCACTTAAAGTAGTACACAACAGAGAAAGACAAGTCCCAGCTAAGAATTTTATGTTGCAAAGTAGCAAAAACGTCCAGTTTTGTAGACATTGTATTTACATTATTTCTTGGTTATAAGAATCTATTCAAATTTTTTACATTTCTGTAATGTTTTTAAAATGTTCCACTAACAACTTAAGAATAACACTTTTTGATATATATGATATATAATGTTAAAAAAAAGTTCTACTAACTTACTGCAAGTATGTTTTTGATAACTTTTGATAAACTTTTAGAGAATGTTAGCCAACATTCAGAAAACATTTCCTGTCAGCTGGGATAGAACTACAAAACACAATCTCATAACTTTCTTTAGTCTAAAGGAATCAAATGAGTGTGTCAAAGTCTGTCGGTAAGGAGGTGTAGGGGATTGGGCAACCTGAAAATGGCCCAAAACACTGAGCTCAAAAGCCTCAATCCCCAGGCTCCAAACATGTCAGTCAACGCCTATATCCTCTCGCCAAAGCACTGCACTAATTGCATCCATCATCACCTGCGGTGTTCGAGATACCAACAACACAATGCCGGTTTTTCCAAGGCTAATCAGAAGGGACAATGTGGACCGTCATTAGGACGAATGGCTGCCATTGTTCTCTACCACACCATGACTCCATTGTCATTTTTGGGAGGGCGATCACTATAATAGCCTTGTAATTGGTTTTAAATGGATTAGGACCAAGGCACGGCAGTGAAAATCTGGACTGCAAGTGGCTACACACCACATAGGCCGAGCTGGACACAGACAAGCTTGACACAAGAGCTTCCTATAGGAAAAAACAGCCTGTGAGGGAAACAGTGCGAGTGAAGTTAATCCTTTAATTACTGGATAAAAAGTAGAACAGCAAGGAAAAAGCACCACATAAAACATACCACATAAATTTTAGCATACTTTTACCACACACATTTACAAAACAGTGGTAAGAGGCCTGTGGTGAACACTACACTGATTTATGTTTTATAATATGCATACTGTTTACAATTGTGAAGTCACAGATTTACATATACATTGCAAAATCTAAGATTTTACATATAATTGTGTTTATAACATGCAATAGTTGTGCACTAAATTCATAATTGTTATTGAGTCTTTCATTAGTATTGCATATACAGCATTCACAACACTGCCTCAAATACAAGAGCTCTTACGTCTACAAACAGAGTTTTAGAGTTTGTCTGAGTTGATGAAAGAAATCCTTTTAATTAAAAGACTGTGTCCCACTAGGGCTCTTCTTACTGCAGTAAATTTAACTTGGCATGCCTTTGTATGCAGCAGGTGTTTGGGATTACAGTGCAAACCCTCTGTCTGAAGAAGGGCTTGAGAGGAGGGAGGCTGTTGCAGAGATGCAGGATGGAAAAAGAAAGGTTCAGGCTGCAGTTGTTGTGGGACATACGAACTTGAACTTAAACTTCATGCCATTCCTATATTAAGACTTGTTTCCTCTCACATGCACTCGTATTCTGCTGTTTGCTTCACTAGCAAACCAGATTACTTGGAAAGTGGTTAAGTGCACGTTCACACACAGTGATAAAGCAAAGTGATGTTGTTTGTAATCTTGACTGAGTCTGAATGGAAAAGTACATTCCTTGTTTATACTTTTAAAGCCATCCACTATTATTGTGACTCCAGCTCCGCACCCTTTCAGCACCTGCTTTCCAAACCGAGAAAACAAGTGTGTAACCTAAGGATGCTAAGCTAGCTATAACCTTTATTGTTTCCTTGCCTAGCAGACTGTGAAACAAAAACTGTTCACTAATTCCAGTCATATCCTCCTGCTCACTGCTGTGGTGAATGAGATGTTAAAGGG
>JAZGTJ010015149.1:0-13572 GCA_036877575.1 Botia almorhae
CTTGTTTGCGGGGGTGGTTCTGTGCACCTGCCTCTCTCCTCCACACAGTCCCACATCCTCTTCCGCCTCTGCATCCCACTCGGTCCAGCCAGGAGAGGATGATTCATTCATCAGCCAAAGAAAGAAGTATGAGAGCTTAAAATGAGGAGCGAAGCTGAGATCATTGATTTCAATCGTCAGACTTAATCTCAGTGCGGCAGAGATACACATTCTGTTTTTGGGCTGTGTGTATGAGTGGGAAGATGTGCGTGCGTGTCTTAGACAGATAGGAAGGAAATGAAGCAAACGAGAGGGTCGGGAAGGAAGGAAATGTGAATGGGCCGGAAGTCATGTAATCCGGCAGCCTGCTTGTTATGTCACCACTGATCAGATTGTTGACACCATTGAGTAAGATGAATAAATATAACATCTGAATGGAATATAGTCCAGATGAAGATGAAGTCCAGAAATCATCAATAAACATGCATGTATAAGATATTAATTTTTACATGGCCTGGAGGTGATTCCTGTGGAAGTGATAGAATGTCATTGGGGTTAGATAAACAGTGCTAGCTTATTCTTATTGTGTTCTCTCCTTGCAATTATCTTCCATTCTCCCTGAGGTGCTCATGGCAATAAAATTTATAGATCCACAGCATTAATGTGGGAATTACATGACCAGAAACAATGCATAATTATGAAAAATGACAAATAGGGGCCCATGTATGTGGGGCTTTGATATAGGTGTAGCTGTGTTGCAGTATTATGCAATATGGCCCACAAAATATTCTAAATGTATGTTTGCCAGGAGCTTGGGTATCATATCTTAAAGATGTATTATAGATGTTTATTATTTGTCTTGGTCTAATTATACATCTATAAAATATCTTTCGCTCTTAAAACCTATAGTCTGGCGTTTCAGCTTTATGAAGCATATTGAGCTGCATTATGGACAGAATGGCAAATCTGTTTTTCTTTTTAAAGAAAATTACAAAAACACCAATGTCTTACTGGGTGTCTTGCCAATGTCTTCAAGTAAATGCAAGAGGATTCCAGTATATAGTGTAGCATAGATAAGACAAGGAGAACAAAACCCAGTCAGCATTCAGACCCAGTGATGTATGAATATTACCAGCAGACATGAATAAAACACAATTTAAGGCAGGTCATTATTTGCTTGGCATTCCATTAATATTCTGTCTTATGTATCTTTTGCTAGGCAGAGGTTGGCAGACAAGTGATAAATAATTACACAATAATGAGTCTTTGAGTTTTAGAAGAGAAAACACAGAGAAAACATTTTTAGAATAAATGATAATTCAAAATAATTCAAAATAAATCACACTAGGTTATATTCTAGCATCTTCAATTTAGTCATCCTAGAATTTATAACAATGTAGCTACCCAGTTTCTTGCACATGACACTGAGATGCTTTTTAAACCGTATTGATGGAGTTGTCATCTCTGGACTCTGATTGTCTACCTTTTCTTCATTATTTGGTCCAAATCATCCATTTAAAAAAATAATAAAAATTGCAATTTTCTAATAACAATATGTTTCATAATATGTAATATGTTGGCACAATTCTATTTTTGTCTACAAAAAAATTTGCAAATGGCTTCAGATTAAAAGAATTTCAAGATCATGAAAAACATTTAGGTCAAGTGTTTCTAAACCTTTGGCTGGTACTGTAACTGCAAACTCCATTAAGACTCATTAGCTGCAAAAAAATCCTGTGAGCAATGCAGTTTTCCTTCAGGATGAAGCTCTGCTGAGGAATGTGAAACCTAGGTAATGGTAAATATGGATGAGACCATGTTTGGAGCTACATGTTTTCTATAGTGGCCCAGATTTCAGGATCCTTTAGGAGGCAACCTTACTAACTCATCAAGGTTCTTATCACAGCACATTGCCTGGTTTCTAATATGTGTGGAGGTTCTTCTACATAGTTGACCTTTATCATGTTTGTAGTAAGGGAAGAACCATATAAACTTAATGTCTCATAATTCAAAAGGTGGAGCAAATGTGAAGCTGGACTATATTGATCATGTGAATGTGGGTCGTCGCTGAAGCAATGGGGTCATCACAATGAATGAGGGGCAACTTTTGCATCTAGCTGAGTAGGGGGAAGTCAAGCAGGTTAGATGAATCAGACTGCTACATAAAACAGTAAGCATATTACTGCTCTATTGCTTCTATTCATCACGACATCAATCTTCTAACGGGATGCATTGTTTAGCAGGTCACCTCAGAGGAACGTATGGCAGGATAAACCAGCTTATATAATTTCAATACAAAGAGCTTCACATCACTTCCAGCGAGATGCTTCATGGATTATGGTTGGATTACGTGAGACTCCAGGAGAGAGAAAGTGGACATCTGGGGTTTTCCATCTTACAGCTCCATAAAGGTCTGCTGTTTTTGACAGGTTCTACATAGAGTGATTTCTGAGAACTGATTTCTTCATCTGTCCATACTAAGCTCTCTATTCGAAAGCTGTCAAAAGTGGAGCCCTGGGGGTCATTCATTGTTCCATTACTGTGGATAGACCAGGTGAAATGTTAAGAACAATGGCTTCACTTAAGCTTCTTGTTCTTGCAAGCACTGTAAGGTACAAATCAGCAGACAACATCAAGGTGAGCTTTAGGTCAGCAAATAGTGTAAGAGGACCTGCCAAAAGGATAAACAGGGAATAGAGACAATAGCCCTGTCTGAAATCCTACTGAGCTGCCTCGTAAGGCAAGAACATAACTGAACCTCTTGTGTGACTTGCTTGGAATGCTCTAAATAGGCAGCAACTTACATCGCCTAATAACAGTCCACACAGGAAACTTGACTCATTGTTTTCTGTATAGTCTGACATTACCATGTTGCTAAATTATTGATACATGACCTAATAAGCCTAACAATGCAGAAATATGTGTTAAATACCTAATTATCTAATTAAATCATTTTAGTTTTTTTACCTGACATATATGTGAGGCTCTATTTAGAACAGTGAGGCCATTTAACTCATTGTCAAAAACACCAGTTTTTCTGTGGGTGATTCATATAGGATTTTACCTCAGAGAACAGGTAAATCAGCATGACAGGGCCCTACTGGGCCCTTTAAAATACTATTATGTTTTGTCAATAGAAAGATTCACCTTTTTTCTTTTGCCTCTGAGATCAACAAAGATGTATAAAAAGTGAAAAAGTAAAATCAGGACTGTAAAACACATCGAGCATTAAATTAAATAGCGCTGCTGTCGGCGTAACATGTGAACAGGCCTGAAGCTCTAATTGTGCTGCTCTTTCAGACTGGCCCCTGTGGAGATCTCAAGAGAGATCCAGTAATGATGGTAGGGATTCCATCTGCCCTCCTATTACTCCTCTACTCACCATCTCTCTCTTTCCTCCCCTCTCCCTCATGGCTTAGTGGAGTTCATACCGGGTCACATACAGGTGTCCAATCTCCCGTCCTGTTTTGCTCCTGTCCCTCTCTTTTTGCGATTGGCGGCCTGGGGAATTCCTTACCAAATGAAAGACCAACAACATGAGGAGAACAAGGAAAATAAAATAAATAAACAAATAAAACATGACGGCTGAGAGAAAATGAAAATGCACTATAGTCTATGTTAAAATTAGGGATAGAGTTGCACGGGGGAAGTATATTATGGGACACAGAAGTGCATTGAAAGATTTAATATGGAAACAATATTTAAGGCTGTATTCTATATTACAACATCAATGTCTGTTTAAAACATGATGGAGGTTTTGGCAAAGAATTAGCTTTCTTTTAATTGAAATAGATTGAATTGGCAAATCAAACAAAATCAACAAAATTTGTGATAATTTTGACACTATTAATGTTGACTAATTGTGCCTTTTTATCTTTTAATAAAGAAATTAGACATGTTTCTCTAAACCAAGTTTAATACTTTCATTATTTGCTTTAGGCAAACTAATAAAAAAGATTTGTCATACAGTGTCTGAGTGACTGTGTTTTGAAAGTCTTGATTTGGATGAGTAATGAAACTTTTACTTGTTTGTAACTTAATGTAAGTGAATTCATCATTCAGATATGAGATTTTGCAAGTTATATCATGTTCTTCTGAAACTCAGAAACACTCTGCAGCCGAACCCTTTCATTACTGCTACAGTTTGTGGGATAAACATTTCAAGACTCAACCAAAGAAAAAGAAAAACAAAACAAAGCAGTGGAGCAATGACATTTTTAGCCAGTGAAGTAACACAGTCAATGTCCAGACAAGCTCTTAGACAGCAGTCATGTTTAGCAGACACACACACATGCACACACACACGTTCACTTATCTAAAATGGGGACATTCCATAGACTTCTATTGTTTTCATACAGAGTTAATTATAAACAATATAACCTAAACATAACTCACACTCTAACCCTAACCTGAACAGAAACCTTTCTCCATTTTTACAATTATAAAAACGTTTCTTTACTATATCTTTCTAGCATTTTTCAGATTTGTCATATTTCTTTGACTTTTGGGTATACATTTTTCCCATTTTATGGTTAAAGTTAACACACACACACACACACAGATGTTTGTGGGATATCACAGATATTGCCAGATACCATGAATACCGTTTGCAGTGTATATATATAAATGGGAAAATAGAAGGGTATCACTTTTCAGTCACTTTTAGCCGAGTGCACTTGGGTTCATCATTCAGAAATAGACACAAACACACACGTCGAAAACATATTCAGGAAAACATGATGGCACAGTGTTATGGTGGCTCTTATTTGTGGCTTGTCTCTCAGACAGTGGCACTGCTGGTTTGGCATAATTACTCCCTTCAGTCTGGGCGATAGCTGTAGCTGCTGTCCCCCTTACCTTAACCACTGAGGGTACTAACAGGTCTTGTGAGATGCCAAGAGATCTAAGAGGAAGATTGATGTAAAATCAACATAAACTATTATATGAACTACACAAAGAGCAGGACTAAACCCTCAAAAATAACAACAACAACAGCCCACTACTGCCAGTCATGCTCCTCTGCAAATGCACTGCCAAGATGGCAGAAATGTGAGAGCTCTTAGGATGTAATTATATATTTCAAACAGACACAAGCCCTCTTCATTTCAGCTTCCACTGCAGCTTTTTTTTCATCTCACTGGGGTCATCCGAGGATAAATCCACTTCTAACAGAGCAGGACATCCATTCCTGCAACAGATCTCGCATTACTTTAGTCAGCCGTTTATGGGGTGACAAATCAAGAGGTTCGGTGTGGATTTTGTGTGTTTAGGTGCGTGTTTGAAAGAACAGGAGACTTCAAGAGACACTGGCTATACAGCGACTTGACAGAGGAAGAATGGGGCTAAATTATGTATTATGAGTTATTAACTGAAATGAATGTTCTAACTAAAGATGGGTTGTTAATTAATGTATAGATGAATCACCTGCATCGCCGCTGGCTTAAGACATGCCTTCTGCCACCTAACTCAGCATGCTGTGCTATATATCTAACAATCTCTCGCTTTCTTTCCGTCTAATGCAGAGTGTTTTACAGAACACAAATTACAGAACGTAAAATACATCATTTCAGTATTGTGCTATACTGCCACAGGTGAGGCTGTAAAAGTAACACAAGCAAAATAAAAACTAATACTGAATATGTAATAAATTCTTGTTTGAAAGTAGATTGTATTTTGTTTTAATATTATTTAATTAATGGTGCCATTGTGGCAAAATAAACCCTGATAGTGTGATCGGCACCATATGATCAATAGGTGTTCAATACTAATTGTAATTCTGGCAAAGTGCAATAATAGACATTTATATTTCTAGGTTAATATGAGTGGTGCTTGACCAATATTCAGTTGTTGTGGTTGCCAGGACATTGATATGCAGTTTCTAGGGTGCTCTGGGTGGATGATGTGGATGATTGCTGGTCAAGGTCAAAGGATCTTCTATGACATGGTCCATACTGGTCCTTAGATACAGCAAAGCATCATGGTTTTAGGTCACAACACAAACAATATGTTTCATGATTATGATTAGAGGTTCATTTAAATTTCTAATGCTAAGTACAAGTAATAGTAATAGAGATTGCCTTGGTAAGCACCACAGAGAAGTATATACTTCACCAGAAGTGCAGTGCAATAGAATAAACTGAATGTCAGCAGGTCTTCATACCGTAATCTAAATCCCAATATGCAGTAATAGGTTTGTTAAGGATGTATTGAGCAGGCTGTTTCATCAAATGGATGAATCAAAAAATGTGCCTCATAACCCCACATATTCATCCAGTGAATTTATATTCAAGCAAATTATCTGCAAAATTAGCCCATTTACTTTCATGTATTATTACTGGTATTAATATCAGCTGCACAGCTGGTTTTGATTGCAGGCGGAGTCTGCCTAACTGCCGCTGGACATATAACCTGCATGCGTACCGTGCACCTTCAGTTATATGAGGTGTTTGGCTATTAAGATGGTCATTAATACATAATGTTTTCTCTGGTCATAAAAGGCTGCTCTCATTCCTGCCCTTTCCAACCTCTGGTCTTAAATATTAATGCCCTACATATGCTGACTGCCATGTGCAGCATTATTAGCTCTATACTGTAGGGACAAAGGTTCAGTGTGGCCACCTGAGAACCCGAAACTGGGCTGCAATGGGCTTAAAGAATTTTAACTGCTTCTAGATGGACTGTAGGGTCTGTATATAACAATGTATGGAATAGCTGCGTTCCTTGAGCTCATTATGTGGAAGAGAAGGAGCATTTTGAGTTTCCAATCAGACCTTCGGTACAATAATGACTCTAAGCAGTTTCTTATATTGAACCACACTTAAGGTCTATAATCTTTATTTTAGATTCTTCAGGATGCCATATTGCTTTTTGCCTTTATCATAAATCACACACAGTTGCTCTCTTTCAGCACTCCAGAAAGCTGAATCCATTCCTTCCCATTTCAAAAGTAGGGGAGCTTTCCTCTGGATTATTGATCTCTACTGTAAGAACCAGCTGGTGTATCTTCCTAAGCTTTATAAATTCTTAGAACACTCAGATTTTTTCAGAACAAGTCTCTTATGCACTCATTTTCTGGAAATAACCATGTGTTGTTCACCAGAGCTACAGTATAGTACATTTATACAATACTGTGTAAGACCTTCCTGTAAAGGTTGCTACCCACCGGGTTGGTTTGAGTGGCTATTCTGTATGTTCTTTCCCCCCGACTGGAGATTTGGTACAGTGGGGGAGGAACAGATGAGACCTGCCTACAGGGTGAGGTAGGATGGTATAGGGATGGTGATTGTGTGGGGGAAGATGTGGGGCTCCGTGATTACTGTGTGGAGAGTCGTTTGGCCATGGGAATGGTATAAATGGAAGCACAGCTGCTGGTAAGACCCTGATCTGGTATTCTACTTCTTGTACAACTACACAATGACCTCAGGGAAATTGGGACTATTCCTTTTGTTTTCATGGAGTAGAACCCTTGTGGATTTCTGTACATACATTAAAGCCTTAAAGCTGTCTGAATTTTATTGGGTTAGTCCAAGCTCAGGAATGGAGAAATGTACAGATCGGTCATGTGTATTTGTATTTAGAGCTGTCTAAAATTTAAAAAAGGAAACAAAAGGTGCATTTTAACTCTGTCTCAAAGTCTGGTGATTTTAAAGCATCACAGACTAGGTAGGCAGTATAATTATGCTGTCTTCCAAGATACCTCCTCTTGGTTATGTATCTTTAGCCAAAAAGGCAATCCCAGAATGCATTGTAAGAGCATTTATAGATGATAGATTTAAAGCTAAATAGATTCAAACATTCGGTTAGTCGAAATAGGTTAGTCTAAACATCATTTTTTCTCCTGATTTGCAATAGTAAGTTTATAATAATTTGTAAATAGAGCTGTCAAATTTTACAGGAAATGTCAGAAAGATGTCAGAAAGAAGACGACCTGGCTACTATATGTGTAGGTGAGAATAATGAGTGTTTGTAGCTTGTTCCTACACAATTGCTCTGTCCAAAGCCACACCTCCTCCTCCAAAATACATAAACACACAGATGGTGGAAATTTGTGGGCAAGGTGCACAGAGGTATGCAAATATATAGTTTGACAGGCAAGTAGGACATCATATTATTGCATTCAGATCAAATAACAAATTATGTTTCTAAAAAGTAACTCTATTACTTTAAGTAACTCTGTAAGTAACTTTCAGAGACGGCGGTAGAGGCAAAAACTATGAATTGCAGCTTTAAAATATATAGAGAATTTTATGCAATACAAAAAAAGTGTCAATTTGTTTAATCATCAATGTTAGGAATTAACTCTACCGAACTGAACTCTGTTGAGTCCTGTGTGCTTTGCATGTAGATGCTATTTGTACAATGCACGTGATGCTGTCCATGTAGAGCATTACATATAGGGTTCCATTTTGGTCAGGAGAATATTAAGAAGGCACCTTTCTATGTAGGCAGTGAGAGTTTGTAGGTTTTAGCTATTGTGTTGATTGTTAATGGGATTAATTATAGCATGACATTTTCTGCTTGAGTATATTTAGGATATGAAACTTAAATATAACTTTTTGTTTGCCAAGCTGCATTTTAATTTACTTGGTTATAAAAGGCAAATTTTTGTGGTAGGCAGAATTACTCAGGAATACAGCCACATCACTGAGCGGCAAGAACCCAACCCACATGCAACCCACTGCACTCCCATTCTCAACCATCCAATCACAGAGACAATGACCCGCATTAGGGCATGTGTGCCACTAATATTATTCTAAATGGCACGTCATGTGTATATTGGGCTATATTTAGGAACCGTGTGGGTGTACAGGGTGCCCATATTTGGCAGAGTGCTAAAGGCTAGGTCTGAGTTTGTGTGTGGGAGAGGGGTCTTAATCTTTTCCCTAGGCCAAAGTTTCTGGGAAGGGTTCCAGACATAGAAATCCAGAGATGGAAGGAGAGGCCAGAGCAACCCGAGACCCTCTATGGGAGCACCACATGTGGCAGGACATATTCCCACACTGCTCCTGGGATCTGGCCCTGGTGTTTACACACTGAAGATGTATGGATATACAAAAGCAAGGCATGTTGTATATAGACGCACGCATACTGGCTACTATAACAGAGACAACAACCTTAGATAGACTGAGAAGCAAGTCCTCTGACAGCAAATCTTTGATATTATGATAGGAATTTTGCAAATCATGCAAAAGCGCAAACACGCCAACAAAATCAACACATTCTTCTTTTAAATAAAATTCAGCATTTGCCATGACAAAGAATGACTTAAAATACATGCATATGTGCATTTTCACCACAAATGGCACTTTGTTACACTGAATTGCGGGTGGTTAGTTTTTAAGACACAGGTTTAACACTGAAATGTCAATCGTAGCTTGAAAGGTTCATTCGAACCAGAGAACATTTTCTCTCATTAAGCATAAAAAAGGCTATAATCCACAAGCATCACGTCAACAGGATGTCAACAGATTTTCTATAAATGTTCACCCATTCTGCCACATCATCCAGACACAGCACCCAGTGTGCCATTCATCAAATGCAGGTGTATTTTTAGTTCCTGGTGTACAGTGGAGAAAACAAAGGCTTTCCAGGAATCCATCAGGCTATTGGCAGGAATCAGATGTTTATGCTTCTAGACTTTTTTAGTCAACACGGTGAGACAGTAAGAACTTCCAGCACACCTCAACCAAAATCCAAACCTGCCCCACTTCAGACCAGCTTTTTCCAACCTCCCATGTCCAACACAAACCTCTAATTCTTAATCAGTGTGCTTACAATCAATAATTCATACGGGCTTAATTTGTATTTACATAATTGATTATGACAACGGGTGACACCTGTCTTAAATGGAATTTTGAGGTTTGCATGTCATAAATATGCTAAGAGATCTTTGTGAAGATGATATTAAGTATTGATGTTTGAGTGTTTGAGTGAAAACCCCTGGGGATTTACTTGTTGACTTTACAAGGTCTTATCATCAATCAAAATTAGCTGATGGTGAACTGTAGAATCTTTGCAGAACATTACACAAGCTGCCCTAAAGCAATGAGTTATATCACTGTACCAAGAACCATTAAAGTGAATACCTAGTATTCTGAGCAGGATGCATATGAACACACAAGGTTTGTTCAAACAGGAGTTTATATGTTTGGAGTACATCCATTTAAAAACTTCAACAAACACAATTACAGTTTAAGAGTGTTCACTTTTACAACACTGACTCAAGAGAATATAATAAACACTACCAAAATACAAAACTAGAACTCAAAAACATTTGTTGTATTAATAAACTCAAATTTAGGAGAAAATGGTATGTTATGGTAAATGGGAATGTTGTGGAAACTGTTCGATCAAACTCACCTCCACACGTCATTCCAAACCCTGCTTTCTTCCATGGAACACAAAAATAAAAAGAGTAAAAAATAAATTATGATTAAATCACTCAGAGTACTTTGGTGAACAAGATCAACCAATTAATTTTGAAGATCACACTGAACTTTCATACCTTGGCACCATTTGAATTAGATCTTATTCATTGTAACTGTATGGAAAAAACAGTACTTTCTTACAATGTGACCATAATTACTTTTTGCATTGGCTGACTAACACAACAGATGCTGTTATTCGCATTGCCTGGGTATGTCCTTGACTTTCCAGAAGTTTCCAAGCTGCTGACATTAATTGGCAGTTAATTGCAGGTGAGCTTTGAGGCTGCTCTGCTACACAGGTTAGAACAGGAAGCACCTGAGCAGGATCCTCAAAGAAGGCGTAACATAATTTGTCCTGTACGTTCTGTGACATACTGTATACAGTATGTACTCTGGCTGTCATAACAGAACATAAAGTCAATGCAATTTATGTCAATGGTGAGAGAACAGAAAGTATCGGCATAATTAGGACACGTTATAAACAGCTGCTATCTAGCTTGACAGCTAGGTCTTGTAAGAGGTAACATTTCCTCATCTGACACTTTGACACTTACACACACATTCACGTAATGCACATGATATACATGACAATGTGTGAGCAACAAAGTGTTCTTTTGTCATGTATGTCATATAGCAATAGCTGAACCATGACATCATTTTCTTGCTTCACATACACTTATACTGAGCTTTTATTAGCTGTTTTCTGGCTGCTTATACTTCATTATTTAGTCAAGTTACCCTGAACTGTATATAACTATATATATGTATATAGTTTTGGAATAAGGTTTTTATATTTTATATAAATATTGATTAAATGTGACGCATGCTGGCAAAATGAGTCACAATGAGCACATTTTCAAAAATAACTTATTTTTGAAGTTATTTTCACATTCTCTATTAAAAATCCCAAAAATGATGTATGATTTGTTGTTTATGAATTGTTTGTTGTTTATGAATTATGAATGAATGTGCTACACCTTTCAAAAGAGGAGAAACAGATAATAACAGCACCATTCAGAACATGTTTCAAAAAACATACTAATAAAGATATTTTAGATGTTTAACTGCTATTTTGAGCATTCGAATCGCTAGATGAGGGCCTAATGAATTTATTTTAGTGAAAACCTCAAGTTTTCATTTTTGAGTGAACAGTTCATTTAAGCTTGCATTACCATACACTCACACAGGTAAATCAAGACCTGCAACTTGGTCACAGATTTACCAGATAAGAATAGACTTTCATGCTATTCATGCCACCCACTTACAATTTTTTAATTAAAAACTTTCTTCTCTATGATTTGTTTAAGCAAACACCTGTGGTACAGCTTAAAGGAATTTATTTTCCTGGCTATAACTCACGGTTCATTGTGTACATAGTCTTTCCAACTGCTTCGTTCTCATGACTCGCTGATTCCCTTAGGGTTTGTTTGGTTTGCCAGTGGTTCTCAGGGGGCTCTGAGTAGTCAAGTGTGGAGGGTGGGAAAGAAATGATTAGGGCAGACAGTGTATGTCAGTGCTGGAAGTAAGGAAATAATCTGGTCAGGCAACCGAGACCATGAGGGTCTCTGCTGCTCCTTCTTTTACTCATCCTTGTAATTCACACATACTGTCGCATGACTCTGAGTCATTGACTTGGCTCGGGCAGTCAGGCATTACTTCACCCTTCAGCTCTGTAAGTTGCTGTACACTTTGGAGAGGTGCGTAAACGACATGTTCTCTAAACCAACCTGGTTATACAGATGTTTCTTAAGACTGATTAGTTGACTAGTTGTTCAGGCTACCTGACTAGTCAACTACTTGGTCTTAAGAATACTCCTAATGTGGAATTTGACTAGTTTTAGATTTGATCTGATACCACCAGACAAGTTTCTTAGGGTGGTTATGTTTTTGCATTCTAAAAGAACCAGAAGAAACACAACCAAATGAAACAGGGTCTTGAGATGAGTTTTTATTACATAGACTATTTTTAACTTGACACATCATCCTAAAAACACAGTTTAAAATGTGCAAGACGCGACTTGACTAATCCATGCAACTCACCATGCAGACAGTCTAACAGTTAGCCACAGCAAGCTGTCAGCATGCTAATTAAAGGCCTATGACTAAAATGATCAAAACAAAAAATATATTTTTTTTAAATTATTAACCTCACTAATTGACTCGTACATTATTAAACTAGTCTTTGGTCTTACCCTATCCCAAAGTCACATAAAATCTTTTCATGTTTAATTTTTTTGGACAAAATAACTTTTTTTAAATAATACTGTAATCAGTCATAGCAACCACTTCATAAAATCCAGAATATTCAATTAAAAGTCTGGCTCTGTGTACACGGCCATTACAAAATGTATTATGTTTACATGCTAATGGTTCTCTTTTAAGGCCTCCACAAGTTGCAATCAAACAGGCTAATGAGGGCCATCAGCAGAGCCAACCTGCAGTGGTACAAACATGCCTCAACGGGACTTTCCCATTTGCCCGTCTAAAAAGTCATAACACTGCAAGCACTCTTGTATGATTTGGCAGAGCCTTTAAGTATGCAGTAAACAACACACTCTGGCCCTCGGGGTGTTGATTTTCTCCCCCAATTAGCACTGGTAGATCTATGTTTCCTTGAAAGACAGAAAGGTTTCATTCTAAAGAAGATCGACAAACATATATTCACTTAGCAACACCTAAATACTTAAAAACATTTTTGTTTTTAACATTGAATAAGGAGATCTAAAACATTGTTGGTTGAAGAACTATGAATGTAAAAATGTTTATTAAACAGCGCTCTGAAATACCTGATTCTGATTGCTCAGTTTCAACATTGGGCAACCAAATATTTCTGTATAATGACTATTCCAATTTGTATAAATGCCTGTTGTCCATGGCAAAATGCTGGTGATATACTTTCACATCCCTCATATCACTCCACAGTCTTTTTTTGTCAACAGAAGTAAGAATAGCTCATAAATGTCATTTTTTGAAAGTTCATCTTCTTCTGATTGATGATTCGCATATCTGTAGTAAAAGACTAAAACGTGTTACATTATTAGCTAAATATTGATAGGGCAATTATTTGAGTTATTTGTTATTGCTGCACTCTTTGATTTTAGATTTTACAGTTTTTATAGTTCATGACACTACGCATATATATATATATATATATATATATATATAT
>JAZGTJ010015150.1:0-13572 GCA_036877575.1 Botia almorhae
CCCATTACCCCCAGTGAACAACGCCCCTTTTCAGAAAGTTTTTCAAACCAGAGGTGTGAAAAAGCACCTCTGAAACAGGGGGGTGTTGTGACCCTTTAAAGTTCGAAATGATGTCCTTGCTGAGCTCCACTGCCCAATTCAGCTATTAGCATATGAATGAAAAATCATTCAGGAACTTTGTGAGGTGTTAGAACCCTTTGAGGAAGTCACAGACCACTGTCAGGCAGAGAAAGCTGTCACATCAAGCTTTGTTATTCCTTGTGTTAGAGGACTGAGACATGCACTCAAAGATGCAAAGATGACTGGGAACAAGAAGTTTGTGTCCACCTTACAAACCTCACTTGAGAGACGACTAGTAAAATGCTTGATCCAAGATTTAAACTAGACTGATGCAATGGTGAAGAACAGATCATAATCAAAAATCTCCTTCCTGCAAAAGTTGAGTCTGTCTGTCCAAAAGTCAGTGCCACCTCTGACATTAGTTGTTACGGTAGGGCTGACGGACGGTTATTTTTGTAATGAGAGACGTAACACAGAGCTAAATAACAAAGGATATTTAATGAAGAACACAAAACCAATACAAACACTAACCGTAAAAATGACTAAGTGACAACGTGCAAACAGCAGTGAATGAGTGAAAATACAAAAGACAAACCACGATGACGAGTATACAAAATCCAGGCAGAGGTATCCGAGGGGTAATCCAATAACGTAATCCAAAACCAGAAAGTTAATCCAATGACCAGGCAAGACTCGATAGAAAAACTAAGATGCGAAACCACGAACGATGAACTCAACAACTCCTAAACAATAACCCACAAACTGACTGACAAAACGAGGAACTTAAATACACATACTAATCATACAAACACAGGTGCAAGTGATTAACAGAAACAGGAAGTGACATAAAGACCAGTGACATCATAGACACGTGACACAAACTGAACATCAAAATAGAAGTCCTCGAGCTCCTTGCTAACGCGGGAGCCTGTCTCTGTAACATTAGTACTCAAACAAGGAAATGCCCCAGACTCTTTTCCTACATGGAGACTCAAACAACTGCTGTCCCAATTGACACAGCCTCACATGAGCTCCCAGTTTACTTGAGCACACCATGATTGGCTGAGGATGCCAATCCTTTTTTGTTTTGGAAAGAAAACGAAAACAGTTTCCCAAACCTAGCTGTACTTGCATGTAAATATCTGACCATACCTGCTTCCTCTGCACCTGTTGAGAGAATTCCAATTCAAATTCAATTCAACATCCTGTAGGCTTATTAATGCAGCTTAATAATACCTTGTGGGATTTGAGTAATAAATTCATATGACTATGTGTAGGCTAGATTTAAACTTACATAATGTGTCTGCCTCCCGGACAACACTGCGAAGACTATTCCACAGTTTGGGTGCCAAATACGAGAAGGATCTACCGCCAGACTTTTTTTTTTAATTCTGGGTACTAACAGTTGGCCAGAATTTTCAGATCGCAGTGAACGAGAAGGACTGTAATAGGAGAGGAGCTCGCTTAGGTATTGAGAAGCTAAACCATTTAGGGCCTTGTTTGTAATCAGCAAGTTTTTACGATGCTTGATAGGCAGCCAGTGTAGTGATGACAAAACTGGGCTTATATGGTCATACTTGTTTATTCTTGTGAGAACTCTGCTGCTGCATTCTTAACCATCTGGAGTTTTTTTAATTAATCTTGCAGGGCAGCCACCAAGTAGGGCATTGCATAATCAAGTCTTGATGTCATGAATGAATTTTTCTGTGTCTGACTTCGAAAGCATGTGTCATAGTTTTAATATATTTTTAAGCGGAAAAAATGCAGTTTTACAAATACTGGACATGTGGTTTTCACAGGACAAATTGTTATAAAAAATGACACTCAGATTCTTGGCTAAAGAAGCAGGCTTTATAGAGCATCCATCCAGAGTAAGGCATGTTGTTCCGTGTGGAGGGTTTTTGTCCAATAAGTAAAACTTCTGTTTTATCTGAATTTAATAGCAGGAAGTTGCTAGTCATCCAAGTTTTGATATCGACTATGCATTCTGTTAGTTTAGTGAATTTATGAGTCTCGTTGGGCCTAGAAGAAATGTATAGGGGAGTATCATCAGCATAACAATGAAAACTAACTCCATGTCTCTTAATAATTGCTTCCAGAGATAGCATGTACAGGGTGAAAAATTAGGGTCCCAAGCCCTGAGCCCTGCGGTACTCCATATTGGACGTGTGATCGGTATGATACCTTTTCACTCACAGCAACAAACTGGAATCGGTCAGATAAATATGATTTAAACCATGCCAGTGCAGTTTCGTTTATGCCAACATAATTTTTTAAGCCTATTTAGTAGAATGCTGTGTCAATATTGTCAAAGGCTGTACTAAGGTCGAGTAATACTAGAAGATAGATGCAGCCACGATCGGCTGACAAAAGCAGATCATGTCACTCTGATGAGAGCAGCCTCTGTACTATGATATGGCCCGACTCCTTACTAGAAATTCTCACAGATACCATTTATTTCCAGGAGTGAGCATACTTTCCCAGTATTTTTTAGATAAAAGGTAAATTTGAGATGCGTCTGTTTACTAGTTTACTGTCAGTTTACTAGTTCCCTGGGATCAAATTGTGTTTTTTTTAATAAGGGGTCTGATAACAGCCAGTTTGTAAGGTTTTGGGACATATCCCAACACCAATGTGTTTATTTTCTTCTAAAAGATTTGAAAGCTTTTGAAATGTTCTTGTATCATAATGTTTTTATTTATCGTCCTGTTTGAGCATGGTCTGTCCATGTGGTAATAAGCAGCAGGAAAACTCTGAGGTAAAGTTACAACCGTTTAAAATGATAACCTACAGCACTGATCAACTGATCATTGATAAACTATACATTATTTCATGTTATAACTGTATTATTTTCTGAACTTTTGGGACAGTAAAGTGTCTGGTCATTTAGACTGGAAAGAACCTCAAACATTTTTCTTTAAAGCTCTCTAAAGCTCGCACGAGGTTGTGACGAAGCGTTGGCGGTTACTAAAGGTTATTGTTGTTAGGGGTCAAGCCCCGAAGGGGCGAAGACCCTTATTGAAACCATTTGTTTTATTATTATTAGGGGTCAAGCCCCGAAGTGGCGTAGACCCCTATTGTTTTCGTTAGTTTTCTTATTAGATTCTCTTGAAATCGTTAGTTAGGAGTCAAGCCCCAAAGGGGCGAAAACCTCTATTGAAACCGTTAGTTTTCTTCTTCCTCTCTTGAAGTCTATGGCAGCCCATAGAACCGTACATAGGAAAGGTATGAAATTTGGCACACTGATAGGGGACAGTATGAACATTAACCACACCAATTTTGGAGTCCCTAAATCAGTCCCTATAGCACCACCAACTGTTCAAACTTTGACTTATTTTTGTGCTCATAACTTTTGAACTGTAAGGGCTAGAAACTAAACTTTTTAGAAACTTTATTTGGCTCATGCTGAGTGGAATGCATCCTATGACGTCAATGTCCATCATGAAGATGTTTCCACCATTTTGAATTTTTGAAAAACCTTCTTTTTCTAACTGCTCCTACGGCGTTTGTCCGATTTTCACCAAATTTGGTATGCATCATCTACACACATCGAGACAAAAAGTTATTAAAAGATTTTTGATTGGTCAATCCGTTCACATATACCGCGCAAACGAATTAGACGAAGAGCGCACAAAATGAACATAAGCCTGTGTATTTTCAATGCTTTGGTATGTTGACACGAAACATGATACGTGTCATCACAGGCATGAACTGAGGGTGCATGCCCCGTTTCGTCACAGCGCCACCTACTGGTCCAGAAATATGAAAAATGGATTTATATATAAAAATGCACACACACATATATATATATATATATATATATATATATATATATATGATGTGACGAGTCTCACCAGCCGCAGCAGCCCGTATACAGGATACAGGAGTTGGACAATGAAACTGAAACGCCTGGTTTTAGACAACAATAATGATTTTCACTGCTGGCACAATTGAAACCGACGTTTGGCATTGGCATGAGTGACCAAAGGTTTGGCTATAGCAGCCCGGCCATGTACATTGACCCTGTGGAGCTCCCGACAAACAGTTTTGGTGGAAACAGGAGAGTTGAGGAGCACATTTAATTCTGCAGTGAGTTGGGCAGCTGTGGTTTTATGTTTTTCGGATACAATACCGGTTAGCACCCGGACATCCCTTTCAGACAGCTTCCTCTTGCGCCCACAGTTACTCCTGTTGGATGTGGTTCGTCCTTCTTGACGGTATGCTGACATTATCCTGGATATCCTGGATTTACACTAAAAAAAATTGTCAGATGCTTTATATATATATATATATATAATTAAAGCATCTGACAATTTTTTTAAATGTAAATGCTAAAGGGTTTCGGGTTTAAAACATGCAAGGTGTAATTCAAATCCATTAACTCCAAGCTGGTTACTTCAGCGAGATGGTCTTTGTGAAGTCTTTATGTTAAATATTCAGCTAAATATTATATACATAATAGAATATTTAGCTTTTAGTTATACTTATGATAAAGTTGAATTTCTGAAGTTATTATTACAATATTATAAAACGTTTTTTGCTACTAGTGATTTTTTGGGGTAATGTACATAAAAAAAGTAAGTTGTCAAGCAATTATTAAAGACAAGCAGTCAGTAATAAAACATGAAGTGACAAAACAGTATACCAAGATATAAAAGTGAACAGTGCTTGTTGTTTTTCATGTAGGTCTAACAGATGTATTTAAGCACTCAGCAGTTGAGTAAGTCTAAACTAGTGAATCAAACACTGCAGAACCTTCACAGTTTAAAAAAGCTCCAAATAGATGGATGTAGTAAGTGAATTTTCTATTGTTTGGTTATTGTTTGATTAACATTAACAGCATAGCAACATATATACAAAGATATATTATTCCGGTATATCAGACATTGTGTTTTAAATAAATGTTTCATTTTCATGTTATGATGACAATTAATTAGTACTGTTTAATAAATAAGGGATAATCCAAGGCAAGGTATGCATCAAACATTGTTGAGGCAAAGAAACCAACCAACCCAAATAAAGTTTAAATTGTTTAATGCTTTTATATAGTTTTATCAGAATACTCAGTTCTGAATGACTGGAATATGTTCTTTAAAACCATTTAATGTACAGTTAGTTTTAGTTACTGTTTTAAATGATTGTGCCTACTATTGTGCCTATAACAATCAGTTATTCTTCACCAATGTTTGACATAAGATAAAATTAAATAGGATAAATTGTCAATTCTGTATATTTTTTTAAAAGCCTTACCATTGTTGTATTGATGTCTCACCTGTTCCCCCAGATCATGCTGAACCTACAGCTACACTATTATCCTAACAAACTGCATCACAGTGTGGTATACCGCACTGTCTCAGACTTAAGGCCCTAAACGGGTGATAAAAACTGCCCAATCCATTTCTGATGTTCAGATACCCTCTATTAAATACATTGATCACAAATGCTGTCTATGGATGATCAGAAGCATTATCAAAGACACCTGTCACTCCATCAACGGGCTGTTCACTCTCCCATTTGGGAGACGTTATTGTCTTTGCTGTCACATCAGCAGACTTAGGATGTTTCTTTATCTTTTTTCTTTACTCAGGCACTACATCCCCATTCTAATCACTTAATATACAGTCATGGCCAAAAATATCGGCACCCTTGCAATTCTGTCAGAAAATGCAACCTTCTGTCAGAAGACAATTGTTGCAGTTGCAAATGTTTTGGTCCTCACATGTTTATTTTTTTTTTTTGTTGCGTTGGAACAACACAAAAAAACTGGGAAGAAAAGTCAAATCTGATACAATTCCACACAGAACTAAAAAAATGCACTGGACAAAATTATTGGCACCCTTAACTTAATTTTTGGTAGCACCACCTTTAGAAAAAATAACTGAAATCAATCGCTTCCTGTAACCACAAATGAGTTTCTTACACCTCTACTGGAATTTTGGACCACTCTTCTTTTGCAAACTGCTCGAGGTCATTCAGATTTGAAGGATGCCTTCTCTCAATTGCTGTTTTGAGATCTCTCCACAGGTGTTCTATGGGATTTAGATCTGGACTCATTGCTGGTCATTTCAGAACTCTCCAGCACTTTGTTTGTAACCATTTTTTACATAAAAAAAAAGCTTTTTGAAGTGCTTTTCAGGTCATTGTCCTGCTGGAAGACCCATGACCTCTGGTGGAGACGCAGCTTTCTGACACTGGCCACTATGTTGCGCCCCACAATTCTTTGGTAATCATCAGATTTCATGATACCGTTCACACAGTCAAGGCATCCAGTTCCAGAAGCAGTAAAGCTGTAAAGCCAAAACATCTTAGTCTCTACAGTCAAACATGGTGGAGGTTCAGTGTTCTTTTTTTTGAAGGCCTCTTTTTTTTTCAGTGCCATTATGTCCTTTAAAAAGCTCTACTTTTGTCTCATCTGTCCTTGTCTCATCTGCTTTTTTATGCCTTTGTGTCCTCCTGGGTCTCCTACCATAGCATCCCTTTTTATTCAGATGGCGACGGATAGTGCGAGCTGACACTGTTGTACCCTGTGTCTGCAGATCAGCTTGAATTTGTTGAGAAGTTAAATTTGTTGGGTTTCTTTATCCACCATTCAAACAATACTTTGTTGTAATTTTTCATTAATTTTGCTCTTCCGTCTGTAGCACAGCCACATAAAAGGGAAATATTTATAAAGCTGTTGATAAAATGTTAATTTGATTACTGGTGTATAACAGCTGTTTTCGTTGCCACTTTGTTTGTATTGCTTTGAGTGTTGTGGACTCAGTACGGTCGCGACTCGCCAGGGGAATCCTGTGACGTCATTAGCCGATTCTGCACTTATGATAAAAGACACCGGTTTAGTGTGTTTAGCAACAACGCTCTTCGTGCTCATTTGAAACATAGCGATTGGACTTCGTCACAGAACAGCGCTGATCCTCAACATGTTCCCGGACTTTAAATATTACACCAGTGAGGCCGAACTAAGAACACATGCATGCACACACACAGCATTGGACTTGCATGGACATTTACACTTACAACCATACATATTTGTATACAGTGCCTTAGTATTCATACCCCTTGAACTTTTTCACATTTTGTCACATTACAACCACAAACTTAAATGTTTTTTATTGTGATTTTATGTAATAGACCAACAAAAAGTAGCACATAATTGTGAAGTGGAATGAAAATGATACATGGTTTTCAAAATGTTTAGATAAATAAAAATCTGAAAAGTGTGGTGTGCATTTGTACTCAGCCCCCCAGCATCAATACTTTGTAGAGTCACCTTTCGCTGCAATTACAGCTGCAAATCTTTTGGGGTTTGTCTCTACCAGCTTTGCACATCTAGACACTGAAATGTTTGCCCATTCTTCTTTGCAAAATAGCTCAAGCTCAGCCAGATTGGATGGGGAGCGTCTGTGAACAGCAGGTCATGCCACAGATGCTCAATGGAATTTAGGTCTGAACTTTGACTGGCTAACTTTGACTCAAAAATATTAGAAGTTTACAATTTACAAAACCCTAGGCTAAGTTAGACGTCAGCAGTTGCCCAGCAAGCAAGCCAACAGGGCAACAGTGGCAAGGAACCAAAACTCCAATGATGTATAGATGGAGAAAAAAAACTCTTCTATGGCACAAAGGCCACATCACATGACTTTGACCTGCCTATAAATAGGCCTGATTTTACACATGCTCAAACTTGGGCGCACCTGAAGCGTGTTCCCCAAAGCATCAAGCCTGGCTCAGTAAAAGTTCCCCTTCCCTTCGAATGGGAAAAAAGCTAAAAATTTAAAAGCCCAACTAAAGCGAACACTGATGACTATAATGGTGACGAAACAGGATATAATCAGTTCATAAGAGCTTTTGAGATGACAGAAATAAACTGGTTTGTAATAAGTGAAGATGGTGATGGTGTTTTGGAGTTGTTTAATTCTCATCTGGGGAGATCTTGCAATTTAATGTGTTGATTATTTACAGTTGATGCTCATCTAGGACTGTATGGCTGTGAGAGACACCCATGACATGTTATGGAATTCATGTTGATACCTCTTACTGTTCTTGTATATCATGTCTAAGAATTGTACAGCGATCATGCAATAATGGATATGGATATGAGGCTGTATCTTTGCAATGCTTTGGTGTATTTACATGTGGTACAGGCATGACCTGAGGGTGCATGCACAGTTACACATCACAGCGCCATCTCTTTGTTCAGAGATATGAAATATAAATATTTTTGCTTATATCTTTTGAAAACTTTCTTTAGATTACATTGGTGTTACGTATATGCATACGTATACATACGTATATGGTGTTCCATGGTCGGCCATTTTGGCCACACTCCTGCTAGGTCATACATCTGATTTGAACACAATTTTGCGTGCATCATCTAGGGAAACTCCTGACAAAAAGTTAAAATAATTTTGATAAAATAAATAGTTCATGAGTAACACATGAAGATAGTGGATGGCATGATGCCAAAAAGGATCTCAGGCTGTGTCTCAATGCTGTGCGCATTGACATGAAACTTTTCCAGTGTCATTGTGAACGCCTTGACTGTCTTAATTTTAATAATTTGGCAACAACACCACCTTCTGGTCAAAAATATAACCAATTTCATATTGTTGTAGGTGATTTTACTCGTTTTTTAAGCCTATTTCTCTAAACTCATCATCAGTGATGTCAACAGACCTTATTGGACATGATCTCATAATTGCTTCTTGCAGCTATATTTGCAGCTATACTGCTTCTCTAAGTTTTGATCACTTTTTTCTAAATGTCACTCAATGCATCGAGTTCTTATCTCTGTTTAATGGGGAAATATTCCTTAAAGAGGCGCTCTTTATATTCTGCCTGTCTCTTTATATTCCACCTGTCCATATTATTGGGGAGGAGCTGCAGCATAGGATCACTTTCTGAAAGGTCGCTTAAGATAAGTTACATCACCGGCTGCTGTAAATTACCCTAAATTAAAGTTAGGGTTGAAAAGTTCTGCAAGTTATTGTATTTTCACAAATAGCATTTTGTATTTTGAAGGGCTATTGGTATCAGGCTGAGGAACATACTCTTGATTGTGTGTAAATGAGGAAAGAAAAAGAACGTTGTCAGTGTGCTGATAACACATTCTGCTCTTCTTGGTTAATGGAGGTTTTCAGAGGTTATCAACTCTGGAGAAGGACACACACACACAAATAAACACACAGGTAATTGCCACAGGCTTGGCTGAAGATTAAATCTGGGAATGTGTTCAGCTTCTGTGGGAAAGTGACTTTGAGGAAAGGCCTGCAGTAGATTTAAGAGTCACACTTACTCTTCTCTGCCCTTTTCCCTCTTTCATGCTGTATAAATTTATATAATATTTTATATAAATTCTGTATATTTTATATAATATTTAAGTGTGACTGTTTAATAAAGAAAAACCTTGGGCTGTACAGGTTAATTTATATACCATAGCCTGACACACAAAGATGTAACTGTGTTGCGTGTACACATTAAACATCAGCTGCGATTGGTTCCCTTTGTAATCAGAAACCTTTCCAAAGAGCAGAACCCCTTGTATGAGGAGAGAGATTAAAACTGAACCCATAGACTCACGGTTTCTCTTATAGATTCATGCTGGTTCTGTGATCCAGATATGATATTAATATATGTATTGACATGCACAGCTATGTGTATCATATCATGAGGCAGTTGCCAAATTACACAAAATGCTACAAATACCCCGTGGACACTATCTAGTGATTTGACTATTTACTCAGAATGACAAACTGCCATTTAGAATCTGCAGCATACGTTTGTTGCAGGAGTATGACATGGGTTAGGTATGTGTAAACAGAACTACAAAATGGATTTCTTTTGACTGCTGGCTAATTATAGGCCTTTATTCAATTATATAGAAATAAACTATTTATTACATAAATATTCATTTACTTTTTGTAAGGCCTTTTCAATCTTTTACATTTTGTTTACTCCGGATGTTACAAGCGAAATGGAAGTGCCTGTCATTTTGTGATGCAATTCAATTTTTTCAATTCAATTTTATTTATATAGCGCTTTTTACAATGTTACATTGCTTCAAAGCAGCTTTACATAAAAAACAAAGAATAATAATAAAACACACAACAAATGTCAGACATGTTAATGGTATAATTGCAAATAATATGTGTGGGATGTATAAGACTAATTAGGTATACTAGGCCTATAGTATGTTTACGAACAAAGAGCTGACTGAACCAATAAAGCCACAAAATTGCTGAGCAAAATATAAGCATTTCAGCTTACATATGTCAGGCATTCACCCCAATCACCCCACCAGTCTCATCGCAAGTAGCACCGCCCACACGATCTTCATCACCAGAGTTTTAATTACAGCCACCTGTTCCCCATCCTGCCGCTTCCTTTATATGGCTCGTTCCCCTAGTTCCTCACTGTCTGGTCTACAGATCGCACTCCTTACGATACTCCTGATTCCTGCCTGCCTCCCTGAATTCCCTACACCGCAGGACTCTGTTTATCACCCCACGCCAGGGATTTCGAGATAAGACATTTCAGTTACCTTCCACCTGAGTTGTTATCCTCATCTGTAAATAAATCACCTGTTTCTTTACACTCACCTCAGTCTCTGGTCCTGTTTCTGTTCCTGTGTGACAACATAGGGATGGCATATCTTATGGGACAGGGCTATAAGGGATTTGCAATAGTACCATGAACTACACAACATGCAAAAGCAGCATACATACATACATACATAAAATATATACAATAAAATATTAGACTTTTACAATTTACAAAACCCTAGGCTAAGTTAGACATCAGCAGTCTCCCAGCAAGCAAGCCAACAGGGCGACAGTGGCAAGAAACCAAAATTCCAATAATGTATATGTAGCCCTCTCTCTCTCTGCACGTCTATTGGACTCTAGCACCGCTGCTGCTGCTCTGCGTTGTGTTGTGTTCGTGGATGGTGGTAGAGAGACAGGACACGGACACAGAATGGTTCGGGATTCAATGACATGCTCTCGCTGCTTATATTATCATACATAGCTTTGCATCAGCCACCACATATTAATCGTATTCAAATGAAAGAACAAAACATTTTAACTCTCTATATTCCTTCGCATTTAGGTCTTTAACAGTTTAAAACACAAAACGTCTTAATAAACTGAACGTTTAACAAAGTTATTTTACATTTTAATTTCCGCTGCCGTTAACATGACTTACCTATAGTACTGATAACATGAACTGAAGACAAAATGGTGCACTAAGCACGTATTAACACTATGGTACATCAAGAGGCTCAAACAACGCTAAAAGTACTTTATGTTTGGTAGACTGATAGTGACATCTTGTGGACACCACAATATACTGCTCTACATCCACCCCTTCTTTAATTGATGGCGTCCCAGCCATCTAACTAACCAAAACTCAAGTGTGGTCTGATCAATGACAATCAAAACAGTAAATGTGTGAAAATATAGTACATGATGTGTGTAGATAGTGTATGTGTGGGTAGCTAAATGTTATCAGAGTGCATGCAGTATGGCTCTGCGTGTGCCCTGCTGCTCCTCATACTTTTGGCCTTTAGCCACAACTTTCTCCCCCTTTCTATCTTCTGGTGGTCACTCTCCAGTTTCACAACTTGAGATTCAAGGAAGAGTTTAGTTGGGGGACGTCGGGTCCTTCTTGGGTTTCTTCTTGGAGGTTTGGGCCCTTAAATGGAGGTGGCCCCATTACCAGTCACAAGCACTCCCTCTCCACTACTTGTTTCTTCTGTCCACATGTCAGCCTCCTCTGTGCTCATTTGCTCCTCCTCCTTATCTACTGTTCAAATCAGGGCTCTGTCCAGCGTTTCCTCTGAACGATCACCCCTCTTCACCCCTGTTCCCTCTTCAGCCTCCAATTCAGTGCCTGACCCACCATCTGACTCATCCTCTTCTTCGATCAATCCTTCATCTCGCTCCACTGGGAGAAACATACACTGCGTCAACAGGTTTCTATGAATCACTCTCTCTGCTCCTCCACCCTCTGGTCGCTACTTCTCAGCAACTCTTGAGTCTGTGGATCATCATACTTCTCATTCAGGCAGTCCAGGATCTTATTCTTGATGCATTTTAACAGTTCTGTTTCTCCCTCTTTGTCTGCCAAGATTTTATTGTTAAACAAGTCAAGAACAGGCTTGACATATAATACACTTTGTGACGAGTCTCTGGTTCTCCCTACTACGGCCGACCAGTGGGCGGGGCCAGGAGACTCATCAATTGAACGATCTCCACCTGTTCTCCCTGCCATTAATGTTGGTGCTGTGTTGGCGTGGGGTGGCCTGCTCCCGGTTTTTGTTTTGTTTTGTTCTGGTTGTTTATTTAGTTTCATTATTAGTTAAACTTGGTACAGCCGGACGTTTTGACATCATGGTCCGACCGAAATAGTGTTTATGTTGATTTTGTGTTTTATGTGATTTTTTTTATTTATGTTAATAAATACTTTTCGTTGCAACCAAACCAACTCGACTTTGTCCTCCATTGATTTGTCACGGCTTTGAGCCTGTCGTGACAAATATGGGGGCTCGTCCGTAAGTCCAATTTTGTTATATTATATGAATGGTAATTGATTTGTTGTTGGTCTTATTATAGGACAAAAATGGATTTGTTTTTCGTTTCTTTGGGTGACAAATTCGTTAGCTTTTCAAATTAATTCAAAGTTTATTTAATGGGTTTTTCTCGTTAAATTGGAAATAAATTCGTTAAGTATGGATTTTTTGGGGGGTGATATTTGTATTGTTTTTACAAATTCCTTGGAGGATTATGTCGGTTGGTTTGGTTTCTTAGTTGGCGGGAGCTCGACTTTGATTCTGGTAAGTGTCGGCTATTTTTTGTATATTTGAGGAGAGATTGTTTTGGAATATGCTTTTCCCTGGGTAGGTTTAGCGAGATATCCTTGATAGGATACTTCGATATTTTTTTTTAGTTTGTTTTGTTTGTATGGTAAAAGCAGTTAGAGCAATTGTCTCGGGAACATGTTCGTGTTTGGTAATGGTGACTCGTTAATCGGTCGCTATTGCAAACACTGGTTTATAGTGTATAAGAACCCGCTGCAAGTAACTGTACGAAGACAAGGGTTGAGTTTAGGTAGTTTTAAAATTTAGTTAGAGGGAATGGTTTATTCCATTTTTATTCTCAAGTATTTTTGGAAGATTTAATAGCCTTCTGTTTGATTTAAAAATGGCCTCGAAAATTGAAGAATTTGTTAGTGCTCCGTCGGAAGACTTATTGAATGATTTCACTAAGGATCAACTAATAGAACTTGCAGGCCACTATGAAATTAATTTGGTAAGCCAAGACAAACGTCTAAAAGATAACGTTGAATTATTGGTAAAGACTGAATTAACGAAACGTGGGATTTGAGCGTCTCCGCTATCAGACAATTTGTCAGATTTAGTTGATGCTACGTCTACAATGTCTCATTTAACATTTGAACAACAAAAACAGCTATTGTTAATTCAAAAGGAGATGAAAGAAAAAATGTTGGAAGTAC
>JAZGTJ010015151.1:0-13572 GCA_036877575.1 Botia almorhae
GATTGTGTGTACGAGCGAGCGAGCGAGGCCAGCTAATCTCATCATAGTTTTTAATTGTAAATGTTTGTTCAACAGATTTTACCGACCAACACAGTAAAGATGATCAGAAATATAGTCATCATTCATTTGCTCGTTCAAAAAGTGGCCAATGTTATATAGCTGAGGTTCACTTATTTCCCCCCACCACCCACAGAGCCCATTAAATCCAGAGCGGAAACGGAGTGTGTGTGGATACTATAGAGAGAGATCACCAATGCATTAGCTAGTTAGACCTGGAGGCACCCTCACACACAATATAACACACACACACACACACACACACCAGTGTGTTTCCGTGGGATGGAGAAAATCTACTGATGCATTGTGGGGAATGAAGTACTTCTGATGAGATTGTGCCTGTTTGATTTAAGGGTCATTCTCTGCGTATCTCTTTTTGTTCAGATATTAAAGGAGTAGTTCAAGCTAAAATAAAAACTGTATCTTTTATAGATGTCACTTTAATTACTTGTTTAGAATGTTGCTGCTGGTGTATTCAATATTTTTTCAAATGCAATGAAACATTTATTTAAAGACAGATTTTTCTAATGAGGATTGTGTTGCTATAAAATAAGCTGATTTTGAACGATTTTAAGTTATGAAACTTTACAGTCACGTTTTTTTGGCAGTGTGTTACAATTTAGATGTTGAAGAGTATGGCAAAAGTCAGTACACATTTGTATACTTTTTATAAGCATACGTGTGCATGAGAGAGAGAGAGCGAGAGAAAGAGACATCAAAGAAACACACAATCAATCATTTACTCGCACAAACCCAATGAGGCAAAACCACAATAACACATCAAATAAAACCAGTCCTGCCATGGCAAGCTTTAACGTCTGAATTTTTATGAGTGTGTGTGTGTGTGTGTTTCTTTGTTAGCTACCTGGATAAAAGCTGAAATCTTATATGTGAAATAAGATTTCCACAAAAACACATTCATATTTGTTCTTTCTCCTCTCAGACAAACTTCAGTGCAGAGAGAGACCGGCCTGCTGCAGAGCTCAGGTGAGTGCAGGTTCAAATAAAGGCGCTACTGATGTTTTTTTTATCCTATGGACCATTAAATCGAACTGCAGGTATGCACACAACTGTGTGTTCCAGCTAATAACATCATGCTCTGTTAATATACAATGGCAATGATTAACCATGCACTTCTGTGAAAGATCTTATTCTGTACATCTATAAATGACAGTAATAGAAATGTGACAGAACGAGAGAAGATTGTGACGATGGTGTGTTGTGTATTTTAGTGTTGGCATTGCGTGAGTAGCTAATGTAGAGCTCAGCGCAGAGAAGGAAAGAGAGAGAGAGGTGAGTCACAGGAAATGGTTTGGGAAGATGTCTACATTTTCTATGCATGTTAATCTTCATTTATCATCCATTATCAAGNTATACAATGGCAATGATTAACCATGCACTTCTGTGAAAGATCTTATTCTGTACATCTATAGATGACAGTAATAGAAATGTGACAGAACGAGAGACATTAAGATTGTGACGATGGTGTGTTGTGTATTTTAGTGTTGGCATTGCGTGTGTAGCTAATGTAGAGCTCAGCGCAGAGAGAGAAAGAGAGAGAGAGGTGAGTCACAGGAAATGGTTTGGGAAGATGTCTACATTTTCTATGCATGTTAATCTTCATTTATCATCCATTATCAAGTGGGCACTGTAGGCGTAAGGTGCTGTAAGTGGTTTTGTCAAATTCCACCAAACTTGGGCACCACATTAGATCGGTCAACCCCATTTATCCGGAACCTCAAACCTCCAAAGCTGGGTGTCCAAACCGATGAAGACCTTATTCAGTGATATCTGTTAAATAAATATTTACTTTTTTTTCTATTTTGGGTTTGATGTCCTTTTCATCCACCGTGGACGCGTGTCATTGCTGTAGTAACCGCATATTTCCGTCTGTTTATCAGCTTGTTGTTTTGTCTTTCCCGAACAGTGACTGAAGTGTGTGCGGGTTATATTAAATCGCCTAGACTTTTCCACGGGCGGTGTCACGCGCAACGGGCTTTGACAAGCTCGCGCGCTGCTTATTATTCATGACGATCCCGAGCTGTTGAAAATAATAATAATAATAATACACGCAGGAGGAAAAAAACAGCTCAGGATCAAATGGGCCAATTCTCCACGCCTGACACCAACTGCCGCCAAACGATTCGATCCTGCCAGCCGCTCGCGCGATAATGAGCGGGATTTGTTAAACAGTAAATTAATGAATAATGAAATATCCAGGTTGATCAGTTAGGCTTTCGCTGCCCCGCGGCCACGAGCCTCGAGCGGGAATTACACGCGCCCGGCGCGTGTCTGGATAAACCACTTTTACAGTCCATTGCGTGACAGCGAGCAGAGGGACCTGCGCTCCTCTCCGTCCGCTCAGACTCCAAAAATATTATGATGGAAATTAGACTTTCCATCACTGGGGTTTAAACCGTTCGTCTGATGGCTTTAGTCTTGGGACGATCATGTCTGCTCCATCTCCACCTCCAGATCAAACATGAAACCTAGCAAACATTGTTTGAAAATATTACTATATATATTCTTAACATTTTGATGGCGAGTTTTACATTACATTAGTTGTGCTTGCATTTGATTCGTTCTCTTTTTACTATTACGAGAATCAAAATAATTATTGTCAAGCGAACCTTCCAGTCAAAGAACAATTTCTTATCTTTTTTATAGTCCGTGGAACCTTTTCCACATTCCACTACAAAGAACCTTTTGTGTAACAAAAAGTGGATGTTTTTGTGTACGTTAAATGTTCTTTATGGAACCATACGGCCCAACAAAGTGTAGCCTGATCTGTATATTACTGCTGTGTACTGGGTCTTCCAATTGTAGAGGTTTATGATTAAACCTCTTTTGTTGAAAAAAGTCAATAATTACTATTGACTTTAAACACCGATTATCATCACATATAATTTGGTCTTGTGGGCTTTTGTTCTAGTATCTTTTTAAGGGGTAATAAGAACCTGGTTGGAGGGAAGGATGAAAGATCTCGGCTTGTGTTGTTTTAGGTCCCGTGGGTGAGAGCGAGCCTAGTCTTTTTCTGCTGAAGAAAAAAATCTCTGAATCTTGTAGAGATCCACGTCGCTCGCGGACATGCGGGTGCTGCACCTGGGTCACAATACTTCACGCATGACGAGTCACGCGACGGAACCCGCGGGCCACGCGCTCCTCCGCATTAAATACACCAGCGCGAGCTGACGCGCGGGGGTCTGACCTGCGGCCGGGATATGAGTTCCCTTTACAGCCACGGCCGCGGACACACGCCTTCAAGCGTTTGTTTTCGATAAATTTCGGCATTCCTTGCTTCGTTTAAAACAAGAATTTCCGTTTCGATTTCTCATTTCCGCGTTTTGTTGATTTTCGTTCTGTCCACAAGTCAGTGTGATTATGAAAACATTACGTTTATGAAATAATAACTATTGTTTTTTTTTACAAAAATGGATCCTTCCCGTCTTTGGCTACCATCTTTTTTAAATAAATATAAATAAAAAACAAAAACAATGAGGCTCTGATACGTTTTCATTTTGTAATGTTAGTCCTATTGTAATCGTGTTGTTATATCACGGTGTCATTTAATCGACTGCGATTTGTGACATTGTTTAGTCAGTATCTCCCGCTGTTCTGCAGCTAGTCTGTTTTCAAAAGAAATAACCAGGAACAAAATGGTCGTGAGAAGCTGTTAAACTTTCTTTTCTCAACAAAAGCAAAAGTAATCCTCCTCCACAATCGGATGCTAAAACACCGCCTGTGGGGTAGAACAAACCTACCCTGGCTGTCTTAGCCTTTCTCTTGACTCTCTGAAACGCATAGCAAAGCAGAATGAATTTAATACTTAGACTAACATTACGGTAGGACTAAACCAGAGAACAATAACTGTTTATTGACATTAAATTTTTTTAGTAGTTATTCTAAACGTGTCACTGGTTTAAGATATTATTTTATTATCCCCTCCTTTATTTATTATTATTATTACTAGTATTGTTGTTGTTATTGTTGTTGTTATTATTATTGTAAGATTTTCTGTGATTTTCTTTAAAAAAGATAAATGAGATCCGTGCACAGACTAGCAAATATATGAACTTAACCACACATCAGCAGCTACAATAAAACACGATTTATTCTTATTTCGAGGTAAATGAAAATCACCAGACACGAACCAACTTCTACCCTTCACCACATAACACCGTATCTATGAAACAAAAATACAGGATGCTATCTAAACCAAGCGTTCACCCACGCACAGAGAGTCACAGATAGACGACCCAGTCTATTCCTATGTACAAACGTCCATTAAATTAGGCATAAATAAATATATACAAACATAAATAAAAGAACCTTTCTCACACAGAGTAAACCAAATATTAACTTTGACAGACAGGCTATATTCCAGCTTCCGGGACAGAGAAGTGCTCGCCCACGAGCACAGAACGCGCGGTGAGGTGAGCTCGTGAAAGTATGCGCATGGCAGTGTTCCAGCACGCGCGGTCACCTGCGTTATATTCAGTCTAAAGCCAATAAATGAGTGTCCCTTCCTTTCATGGCTGTTTTCACACGTCTTTTTTGTTTGACACCTGGGTCGAAGCAAGCTTCCATTCAGCTAATGTAGGGTTAAAAACAACATTTAGTCCATAAAATGCATGGGTTTGTCAGTGTCGATTTAGGTCTATGTAAATTTAACAAAAAAGTACAAGAAAGGACATATTATATGAAACAATTATGATTCTAACTTGATTGCCATGTTAGCTTGCGGAAAATGTCCTCATTTCACAGAACCGAACAGCAATGACAGCATAAGCAACAGCAGTTTCAAAGAAATACAAATAAAAAGATTTAGATTCATACTCCTTTTTTTTCTTTTTTTGTAGCTATCGAGTTATTCCTAATCTGTGTCGCTTCAGGTGAGTGACATGTTTAATATAAATCTCTGATTAGAAAAGAACATTGTTAAAAATGTCTGGTAAAAATTGTTACTGTTTATATGAATGAGCTGATTTTATCCCTAACGAACAGATGTGGTTATATAATGTTGTGTGTTTTTTGTAGACTATGAGTGGAATGTTTATCACACTATAGACATAAGACTTTGAGTGATGGATTATCTGTTTAGGCAATCCTGCCTAAATTAAGCATATGAAATATTAATCATATCAGTCAATATCAGTCTAACTTGTATTTGCTGTTATAACTAGCATGTGGCTTGGTCGAAGCATAGTTTGTTTTTGGCTAATGCTCATAATGCATAATAACAATGTACTGCATGTATTAAACGATGCAATAAAATATATTATATTCAGATTCACATTTAATCTCTCCTTGAAATCTAAGTGGAGCAATTTTCTTTTGAAATCCAATTTTTGTTGTGTGTGTGTTTTATTTTTAGGTATAGATTCTATATGAAATGATGTATGGTAAGTACCCACTAACATCCCGGGACACTGTATCCCATTAGTAACCGTGTGTATCTAAATATAATATAGTAGTTAAAGGTATTTTCAGCAATATTTGAAATGACTCTCTGTTCCTGTATGCAGGTCGATACATTGATGAGCTCTAAAATGATCGTTTTCATAAGCATGTGTGTAAAGGTTGAAGTTTGTGTGATGCAGCATCCGGCTAACATTGTATGTCATGTCACATTTTTATACACAGAAACGCATACAAACACTTCTCGAACATTCTCACACAGATGAGATGAAAACGGCGAAGTTGTTACAGCAGAGATGCGTCTTCCCATCTCGTATCGCAGTGTTCCCTTCAGCTTTCCGTGATTTGTTTTCCACTTTCCACCTTCACACCCGAATGTAAAACGCAATGTCATAAAACTAGAATTTATAGAATCTCTGAACTTCTCCAATGATTCGTTTGCTCTGTTTGAAGCCCCTCCTTTCTTGATATCCAGCACTGTTGTATTTCCACAACTCATTTCCTGTGTTTTTCCTCTTTCTCGCCGCCCTTGGAGCCGGGTCCGTCCGCAGGTGTGTGGCGGTTGGGGGTGGGGTTGTTCAGGAACATCTTGTCGAGACCTTTGAGGGCTTCAGTCAGGTAGTTCTGCAAAGCTGTGAGGGCGGCGCAGATGGCTGGAGAGCCGAAGCCGTGTGTGATGAAGCTGAAGTGAGAGAGGCAGCTCTGGATTCCGGGCTCCAGGATGGGTGTAGGCCGAGAGTTTCCTAAAGGAGTACGATCCTGGGCCAACAGATCTGTAAACTCCTTACACAACTGCCTGAGAAGGTGAGGGGAGAAACAGAGTTGATGTGTCGAATCTCATCACTATACATTATCACAGAAAACACTCTTACTCCACAATGTCTGTTTCATAACAAGAGATTTTTGCTGGAGCTGGTGGCTACAGAAAACAATGTGTGCTGTTGATGGGAGAGCACAAAGCTTTGTTGAAGTATTATTGAAGTTGTATGTGCATTCAAAACACTTACACAACAGACAAAAATATCTCACAATGGACAGTGATATTCATGCAATAATACATTGCACTGCACTAAACATCTGTTAAATGTTGTTTGCACAAATGTTGTTTAAGTGTTGTTGTTATAATGTATTTAACCTGCTTTTCTATTTATCGTTTCCTGTTTCAAGCAACAATACGTGTCTGAATAACAGCTTCCTGCTAACGTGTTGGTTGTATGACAAGATCAGAGTGCTGGGTCACGGTTGCAGTAGTACAGCGCTTTTAATTCCTTATCTAGCTGTGATCCAATCAGAGATCATCACGCATGTTCTTCATTCACAACAGATAAGAGTCAAAACACTCGTGCTAGACTCGATATCAGATCAGAATCCAGAGCTCATGGACTGCTGCATACATTTTTCAAGAAATGAATTTAAGTCATAAGTCGAATTAAACAGTGAAATGGAATAGACACAAACTTTGATTCCATTACAAAGTTCCACTAGCACGAGTGTTCCTACGCTTATTTTTAATATGTTGATCTACTTATTCTTTTATCTTAGTGTGAAACATTGATTATAAGGAGAACTCATGCATAATATCAAAGCTGTCATAGCAACTCAGAAATCCCACATTCATGAAAACTTTAAGACTTCCCTATATGGACATGTAAAACATTTAAGATAAGTAATAAATTAAAACGTTGAATAACAGAGATTATATTAGTCTTTTGTGCTGCTCATGCTGTTTCTCAATGGTAGTGGCATGTCTCTCATTCCTAATCACGTGAAGATTTTTTTTTGGTCTGGTCAATATTTTTTTCCGATTTTAAAATTGGTAAGGTCCCTTTAAGAGAATATTTGGTTTGCGCAAGTACAGGCCATACCGGTAGCGAAAAGACAGCGGCAGCAAAACTCCTGCGCAAGTATAATCATGCTTCAGAGAGCCTACACTATAAATTAAAATGAAGCCATCAATTTAACTTTCCGTCTATTGGGAGTGTGTCTTTATTTACCATTACTGGGAAATATTCCGTTCTCGGCATGTTTAACGTCCTGATGCGCTAAATATTACTGCTTTCCCTGCTATGGGAAATTATTGATTAAAAACTGGTCCTGAGCTATGCGCGCAGATGACCCGACTTCCGCCTGAATACTGATGACCTTTTAACATTTGACCCCCATTTCTCTCTGTGCTGCTAATAATTAAACCTCCTGGAGGAACAGTATCGTGCATTTAACCAAAATAAAAAATATCAAATAAATATATTATCAACCATATTGATCAAATGTTTCGCTTTCAACATTACAGTAATATAAAATCAATTCAATAGGACTTTTTCCAACTAAATGATTTATGAGGATTTTAATTCGTATTCTTCCTAGCATCCTGGCTGACCCGTTAACAATAATGTTGATTTCATGTGTAATATAATAACAAATAAGAATCTTATAAGAAAATACTTCAACCTCTAAAAGGTCATTGGTGACAAACAGTTCAAATGCCTCCAACTGGCAATGTTGCAGTGCCCTGCTGCGGCATCTGCAGTTGTCTAGGCTTGTCAGATTTTGACCCACATTCGCTTTCGCAGCTCAAAACCACAAACAGCCTTGTTGTCCAGTCTCTCTTTCCCTCTCTCTCTCTCCCTCTTTCATTCCAGAGCGACAGAACGCGAGTGCCCGAGGCGCGTGCAAGGGCGGGGGCGCGGGTGCGAGGGCTGACTGACGGGACTTTGACAGACAGACTGTGAAAGGAGAGGCGAGGGAGGAGGGATGACCTTAGGCAAAACTTCAAGGGGAAAGCTGGCACTTTAAGACTTGAAACATTTCACTTAAATATAATGAGTTTCTAGCTCAGTGCCAGGCTGAGATGGATAAGAGACGCGTGTTTCTGCTGGACCCGCACTGCCTCATTAGAAACCAGCTAAACGTGTCAAAACGCACCAGGCACTAAGCGGACAGCCATCAAAATGATACACTCCCCAGAAATCCGTGATGGATTTAGCATTCACATCGAAATGTGGCTACACATTTGTTCACGCGAGGGCGGCGAGCATTTACTGGCTTCCGACGGAAGCGACGAACGCGCAACGCTCAGTTTAACATAAAAACAAACACGTGGATCGCACGTACTTTGTGGCGAGCAGCATGTTCTTCCGCGAGTGCAGTTCGTTTGGATCTGTGTGCTGTCTGTTCAGATATTCAGACACAGCCTTTGTGGGGAATTCGGTTTCACAGATGTAGCCGAAGTCCCGAGCCAAGTGAACTGCTTCTCCTGAAAAAACAACAATAATAAAACACATTACAAAGGAATAACTTCACATATTCGCTTAAAATATTCCTAACTAATTACTACTGCAGTGGCAATTGAATTGAACTGGAGGGAAGGATATTAAGCGAAAAAAACGAGTGCGGTGCAACAAACATAAGACAACCACAATAAAAATATTAGATAGAATAAAAAAGTCGGTTTAGCTCTCGTTTAAATTTGCACGGCCAAACGAAAACAATCAAAATAAAACAGATTAGGAGTGTTCTAGCTCTCGCTCGAATCGCTAGATTATAGGAAAACTCTTAAGGCAATGAAATTCATTTATATTGCTTGTAGTCTGTGGTAGGAGCTGCATTCCTAAATTTGGTAAGTTTTAAAGGTGTAAATTATAAAGTTATTCAGCGTTTACCCTGCCAGACTATATTGTTCTTTATTTTTTACAAATATTACAACAAAAATATCGGATGTACGTGTTGGTATTCTATAGAATTTGTGTTTCCTCACTTGGTGGGCCTAAACTCTCAAATACCTCACGGTTAAAAGCGAACTTATTTTAAAACTGAGAATGTGAATCAGATGTCCTGCTTTACCTTCTACTAGAGACGTCAGTAAAGTGACATTTGCTGCTTTGCGTCTCCCAGCAGGCAAATTCAAGCCGATTTTCTCCAGCTTCTCCCTCAGTGATCTTCCGCCATTTTTTGACTTCGCTCTGATCAGACAACAAACGTGCTTTGAATATATTTTATTACGAAAAGTATTTGGCGCAGCAAACACACACACACACACACACACACACAATGAAAAGTAAAATACAAAATCAGACATGTTATTGGCAGGAGCAATTAGGTAACCTCAGATGATAGAAACAGGTGTGAACTTGGGTGCATGTTTTATTAACAGATGTTAGGTTTTAATCATCCATGTCAGATATTAAAGGCGTTGAATTGCTCACACAGCACATCTCTTAGATAAATGTCAGAAGCAAACTTGTCATCAAACAGATGCTTTTAAGTTTCTGAATATTTTTTTCTTAATCTATTGACCTTTGTTCTGGTTCTAATGTGGATTCTGGCGGATGCATTGATGCTCTCACCTCCGCAGAACCCCGCCGAGCAGGGAGGCGTTCAGGCACTCCGGCGGAGAGAGGCGCCGCTGGACCTCGCCGACCGTCACTTTATATTTAGATGTGGAGCTGAGAAGCGACAGGCGCCCGGGCACCGAGCAGAAGACCTCGTTGACGTTCACGGTGATGCCGCCGATTAGTCCGTCTTTGTTCATCATGAGAGAAGCTACGTTCTTGTGTGGAACGGGAACTGTGAGAAACAGACAGTCACTGAGCTGTGTTACAGATCTTAGTGGGAATTATTTGAGAATGATCATTTGGTCCAGGGTTAAAAACGGAACAATATCTATTTGTACATGCCTAAGTGCTTTAAAAGCTACTTTTAGAACAATAGGAAATAACTAAAATTATTTACTTGTTTAAAAAAGATGGTCATTCTTGTAAAATGGGATACAAGACCAGTTGTAGATAGCCAAGGCCCGTGAGAATACTATTAAAAGCAAATAAAAGCGCCGTAAGCACAGGCCCTCGGATGGCCCCGGGTCACCCCAGACGCGCCCGGAGCAACCAGCGCGTGCTTCGGTTTTCGGACGGAAAATTCACCTACAATGTATACGTCAGAATTGTGCCTGCATGCAAACATGGACATTTTATTTTTTTCCCCCAAATTGATGATTAATTTTCACTCTTAACTGAGTGAAAATATTTTAAAGGAACAATGAATCATGTTATGTTGTTTCTATAGCTGTAATACTTGTTTAATTTTAAGAGAATATTACATTTACAAATGTCACTATCACAGTTTTTTTTTACTGTCACTTCTCTTTTTCATTCAGTCATACTTCCTGTCAGATTTACCTTCAGTGCAGCCGGTGAGAACAGTGACATTTCAGCGCCATTTACCGCGCGCATTTATTATATTATCGATTGCTGATTGACGCAGACTATCTAATTACATGAACCACCTATTTTTCATTTCACCCCCAACCTCCCCAGTCACCGTGCACACGCCGACCGTCAAACGACGTCTACTAAGTTAAGCGCTAATGGGGTAACGAGCGCTCGAACCCGCGGAGATCTCTACAGGGGATAATAGAGAAAACGAGCTATAAACGAGCTCACGAGATCTGCGCTCAGAAAGTCATCCATCACCGCGGCCACTTAAAGGCAGTCTCTTCTGGGAGGCCTGTGCTCCGTTAACTAAATTACCGGCAAATGTCCCTCACGACGGACAAATATTAACACGAGCCCAGGGAGAGATGCTCAAACTCGTACTGACATAAGGCTCGTACTAAATGAAGGCTTTATCATATAGTAAATATTTAACCAACGTAATCCGTTAAAAAAGTCTATATTTATATATTTTATAAAATGCCTGTTACACTTTTTATATTTACCGATCTTTGTCCAAACAATTGTGACATGCATAATTCAGACATTTGAGCTAGTGTTAATAAATGGCCATCCACTGAGATCCCTTTAATAGAAAAAATAGTATAATAATAAGAATGAGATAATAAAATAATGAGATAATAAGAAAGAGTAGACATTTGTGTTCAAACGAACAGTTCGATCACAGCCATTTATGACTGTACAAAAACCGAATGGGCTCCGAATCCACTTTCTCAGGTTTGGCGTCCAGCTTTAAGAGAATAAGCAGGTGAGGACGTTTGAATCTCAGATGAGATTCCGCGCATGCGTAATGCGTGTGATAAGGTGAGTTCACCTGAGAGGGTATTTGCCCTACATCTGTAAAATAGTGATTTTTCGGCTTACAGCCAGTGATCTAAAACGCAGCATTCATTAATAACATGACATTACATTCAAATATAACAGTACGTTTAACCTTTTAATTCACATTACCTTAAATACAATACCTGCAATAAAATTTTATAATTATTACGTAATTACCTTTTTTAATGACTGATTGATCCAGGATGTTCATCCCGCTGTTGTTTGCGTCCTCCACAGCCTAAAATTACAGCATGATGGGAAAATACTTAAAAAGATGACAAACGTTACATCTTATTGTTGAAATTCAGATTACAGTAAGCACATTGTGTACACTTCCGTTCAGTTCTGGTGTAACTGAACGGTGACGTTGTCAAACAACCCAGTTTCCTTAAATAAGCCTTGCTTGGTCAAGAAATTAATAAACAACTTTACCTTGATTAATTTAAACACAATTAAATATTCTACCTCAGACAGCTATGTTGATTTAGAAAGTTATGCCCTTTATATGTAAAAACTCCATGTCAGTACGATGTTATATTCTCCTGAAAACGTTTCAGAGGGAAGTAGACATAATCCACCTGAACAGGCCTTATCTTAACATTTGGATAATAAAGAAATTAGACGTGATGTGTGCGGAAATATATTTTAAAAAAAGATGGTCACAAATGTGAACCGAGTATACGATTCCTCAGCAGCCATCTGCACGTGTTTGGAAAGTTGTTTACGTTTTGTCTCTAAAGTAATTTTGAAATTATTTTTCACGCAAAAATGTGATTATCACACCAACGAATTACGTCCTCGGGTACCGCCCTTTATATTTTTCTAAACACTGAGTTCTATAACGAAAATGTCAGAGCAAATTGGTAGTTTTAATTCCGTTTATAAAACGTTCAAGTAAAGATTATAATTCCAAATAATTCCAAATGTTTATAGTCACAGAAATTGTTAATCAGTAAATGAAGACATTAAACAAAAACTATACAAACTGAAACAGCTAAGTGAATTTTAAAATTATTTTAAAAACCCAGACACAAAAAAATCATCAAAACTAAATCGATTCATTAGTCATTTTAAATAAATACATGAAAATTACTGCAACAACAAAACTGAATATTCGACGTCTTTTGGGTAATCTAAAAATGTCGCTGCCTTTGTTTCCAAAAAGAGGAGCAAAATAAATGCCAACAAACCTGCACATCCTCCATGCCGTGCGCCAGGCCATGCAGGGACAGACCGTCTCCCATCCCCGCTTCCAGCCCATGGTGTGTGGAGTGGAGTAACACATCCGGTCGGCGCACAGTCGAGTAATCCCGCCGGGGATCCAGACCGGAGAGTTGCGGTAAAGAAGCTCTAGGCTGTGGCAGTAAAGCTCCGCTCTCCGTGCCCACGTCCTGCCGCTGACGGGAGCCCCATGGGTGTTGCTGTGGCTGGTGTAGGGCGTTCAGAGAGTATGGGTCACTGACGTGTGAGTACGGGTCCTGACTCTGGTGATACGGCAGCGGCTGGTACGGCGGTGGGAAGTACGGCGGCTGGAAGTCCGAAGAAGGGGTGTGAGAGAGCGGCGGAGCGCTGGAGTACGGACCCTGAGACACTGAGCCAAGCTGGGACAGCCTAGAACTGTGGCTCGGTACCCCATCATGGCGGTCCTTCAAACGACAAAAGATCATGATTACAAACATGCCTACGCAAACATTTGTCCTAAGACGTAGTTATACATACATATACATTTCTAGGAATTTACAAACGACTGTAACAATGTAAAAAATAAACAAACGTTAAAAACAAGGCTTTATTCTTGTCTACCTTATGTGTAGCCCCTTTAGGACAAAACGCCTTAATCACATATTTAAAGCTCAAATAAATACAGGGTGCAAATGCACAAAACGACTCAATATTAACTATACCTGGAAGAAATAGTTATCCATTATCTATTCGCAATGAAAGAATAAAAAATAAGCCGCCTTTCGCCCAGTGCATTTTACCCAGCAGTAACGAGGAAGTACATACCCTTCGTGGCAACAAACTCACCGTGGAAGAATACGTGTGAACC
>JAZGTJ010015152.1:0-13572 GCA_036877575.1 Botia almorhae
GTCCTTTATCCAACACGATATGTCCGTTAAGCAGGCTGAGATGTGAGTCGGTACCGTGGGATTATCAGGGTGGATGAAAATTGCCACGTCTTTATGAAGATTGTCATGTCTTTAACACTCATGAAACAAAGATTCCTTAACCTAGTTTTAAAGATGGATTATTAAATGTTTTAGAAAGCAGAAAACCTATATGTTGGCCAAATTTTTATATACTTTTTGAGAGCCTGATAACAAAAAAGGTCTAGTTTTAACACGTTTTAAAAATAATTTTATATTTCCAATTACCAAATTTCATCATAAAGTCTTACAAATAAATAAAATAATGTATAAATAATGCAAACAAGTTGTTGGACAAGTAAAGAATCAAAATGCAGTGGATCAATAAAGCGGAATAGCCTCTGCACAAAAAATGAAATAATTTTAATTACTAAACCATATTGTTGATAAAAATAATAAGAGAAAAAATAAAAGTGGTGATTATTGTTAATAACACTTAAATGATTTTGTAACAGATAGTAACAAATTCATACCATTGTTTTAAATAGCAGCATTGCTGTTTGGGCTGCGTGCGCAGTAGCTTAATAGCTGAAGTAACACAGGTAAACTAAAGCACTTGTTATAGCGGTTTAATCAGATATTTATAGAACATAAACATAATATTACAACTTACATATGCACAAAAAGATAGAAATGCACAAGTTAAATGCCTCATAAATGCCTCTTAGAGGCATTTATTCATTCATTCATTAATTTATTTCTAAAGTTATGCGCTAGTCAGATGTGTATCTCGTGGACGTGCTTTTTGGTCCGTAACAACACGCTGCAACACGGCAAATAAACCCAAAGAATTCACAACTTTTTATTATGGGCTTTCTCTTTATAATGTTATGTGTATGACAGCCTCAGTCGTAGTTATTAATGTTGTGCATTGCTGTTCAAGCTGTGTGCGCTGAAGAAGAGCTGAATAAACTAAAGTAAACTGAAGTGCTTTGCTGCCAGCTTATTTAACTTAAGGAAATGCATTCTATGAGATGAATCAGGTAATAATACAACATTAGCATAATATTACAACTTGTATATGTACAAAATGATGCAGTTATTGCGTGCTATAATCAGAATGTGTAACATTAACTCCTGTGGTGGATGTGCACTTCTCATAACAACGCACTGATACACGGCAACTAAACCCAAAGAATTCGCAACGTTTTATTATAATAATGTTCTCATAAAAATTTGTACACAACATTCCCAATCCTAGTTATTAATGTTGTGCAATGCTGTTTGAGCTGCATGCGCTGAGCTAAAGATGATCACCGACAAACTGAAGCACTTGTTATAGCGGTTTTATCAGACTATATGAGAACCAGATATTTATAGAACATAAACATATTACAACTCACATATGCACAAAAAGACATAAATGCGCAAATTCTAGAAGTAAGTTTATGCGCTATTCAGATGTGTAACTCATGGACACGCTCTTGGCTCTTCCCATAACAATGCGCTGAAACACGGCAAATAAACCCAAAGAATTTACAACTTTTTATTATAATAACATTCTTATTAAAATGTTATATACATGACATTTCCAGTCATAGTTATTAATGTTGTGCACTGCTGTTTGAGCAGCAGATGATCACCGGCAAACTGAAGCGCTTTATTAACCAAACGCATTCTATATGAGATAAATCGGATATACATAAAATAAACACAATATTACAACGTACAATTGCACAAAAGACTGCAAATGCATAAGCGAACTTAACTGTCATGGAGGTGTAGCTCCATTGTGGACGCACTGAACGCACGCACAAAACATGGCGCACAAAGATTCCACAGCATTGTTTACAGTAATGTTAACATTATAATTGTATGTAGCCTTTAGACAGACTTGCCCTTTACATGTTCACTTAAGTGTATTGCCCTTTTCGAAGTGATGCCAATCATATTGTAAGCATTTTAAAACCTTTATGGTACACATCTAAAGTGTCTCTGAAGGAAGCAATGCATCATTTATCAGCTTTAAGATATTGACCAAATTTTCTTATATGGCCGATACCAATAACAAAACAAAATGCATCTATCGGCCGATATAGTCCATCCCTAATAAAGATCATTTTAATTCAGCTGGAATGATTGAGATGACCTGAAAAATTAAATGCCTTTAGCTGGTGGAGAGGGAATTACCGATCTATCTCAGCATATCAAACTGAAAATTAGTCTTGTCTTTGGGGACTATGATCTTTTATAACAGAAGATATCTTATTTTCGTATCATATCTTTCTCTTTGAGAAAAGATGACAGTTTTGTTTAAGGAAATTCTTCTGATTAGGACTGTCTTTAAAAAAATACTAAAATACCTAAAGCCATTTTCCAGTTGTAGACTTGAGGTTCTTGAGAAGAATTATAACTGAGAAAACTTAAGGAGCATTGCAGGCTGGAAACAGTATTAGTTTTAGATGATTTTTAAAGTAGAACAGTGAGCAAACAATTATAAAGCAGTGAACCTTTCCCTGTATTTGCATACAGTGACACCATTTTAAATAGACTGAGACTGAGAATGACTGTTGGCTTGGAATGAAGGTTTTTTTGATGAATGTAACAGTTAAAGGAATGATTCACTGAGAAATTAAAAATGTCATCATTCATTCTTTCTTTGTTTAGTAAAAAAGTCTGAAGAATGCTTAAGCATTTTTGTAGAGTGAGAATATAGAATGAGAATTAAAACTTCTAGGTCTAAAAAGATGTGTAAAAGTAAACCATGTGACCCAAGTGGTACATTCCTCAATAAGTTACAAATCCATATATTATAAAAGTAAACAAGGCCAGTTCTGTACAGTTAAATGTGTTGCTTCATGATCAGTTATAAGACACAGAAGAACCAATACCATTTGCCATCACTGACACCAACATGCCAAAATGTGCTTAGAGATGCCAAGTTTGAATATGCACAAGTAGTGAGATTATTAAACTGCAGCTGAGAGAGCAATTGTCAGAAAATAACCTAAATTTTAGCCTGGTCCTTACACAAACTGTTGTTGTATGGCTTCAATAGACTTGGAGTATAGGGCACATCATATGGACTACTTTCATAATGTTTTTGACACCCAAAGTATATGGTGTTCTGTGTGTCCACTGACTTTTCTCTGACCCCCTAGTGGTTCAGGGCATTTGTAAAGGCTTTTATTCCTGGCAGGAGGGCAATTGAGTATGGAGGGTGGATCTGTGCTGGGGCAGAATGAAAGCTGAAGCAGTTGCAATTTCTTAAAAGTATTAGAACTGAAAGATTTTTATGATGTTTGGCTTCTTTAGGTATACTGGAACTTACACATTCTGACCCATCAGCCAAAAACAATGGACTTTTTATAATTTTAGAACAGAATTTGAGCTGTTGTCATGATGGTTCGGTCAGCTGTGCATTGGAATCAATGGTACAAATTTACATGACATGCCTTACAGACAATTAAATCCACAGCATGTTACTGAAATTTTTTAAAATATATTTCAAAATTGTTTTGTGGAATCAGGATGATTTATATCCCTATGATTCCAATTTTTGTCTTTATGTTAGGACAAAGGAGGGCTATAAAGGAAGGCTTATTCTTTTTGTATGTTTAAAAAACCCTACAAAAAAAGCAGCATTAGCAAAGCATACTATAACACAGTATTTGTGATTTTATATGTTGCTTGCTTATGCAACAATCTATTATTACAGTGTAAGTGCTTCTGAAATGCAAGGCTGTATCCTAGGGAGGCTGCGTCCTTCCTAGATCAGTCATACTAAAGCTACTAGACTAGAGTTCTTCTCAGCATTAAATGCTAGAATGAGACAGTCTAGAAAGTGCACAGGGAAACATCACAATGGTTTCCACCCCCGTAGTCACAGTGTTTTATAAAATGGGCAGTTTAGTATTTAAAATTCATTTACAACCAAATAACAGAAAATATAAATGTGTTAAAATAAAAGTAGGTGGCAATTTATTTCTTGCGATGTTTTGGGAATGTGCAAAGGATTGTGGGAGATTTGAGGCCGCTAAGGATACAGGATTCATATGTCCTTTAAAAGAGGTTGAATTAAGGATGTAAAACAAAGGCTGCCTTACAAGCATCCTTTCAACTGAGATGTCCTTGGCCGATGCCAAGCAGGGGCTAACTGGAACATAAGTAGCCAAACCTTGGCCCCTTGGTCAGGACCTGATAGTTTAGTGTGTCCTCTATGGGTATCCATATTCAAATTAAAAGAGCAGCTCCTGTTCAAAAGTCCTTTAAAGGAAGGAACAGTGTAATAATGAATAGAAATAATGAATAATGAAAGAAAATAAATGGGATGCTGGTGTGTTTTGGTGAGTAGCTCTAATGGTTGAGTAAATGAGTGTGGAGACATGATGGTGGCTGCTATTTGTGCTTCCTGAGCTCCTCTTATTCACTGCATTGTGCTGCCAATACTAATGACTTTTTTTGTACTGAGGCTCACAGTGAAGCGAGGCAGGTAGAGATCTGAATAAGAGTGAAGGGACAAAGCCTTGTACATCTGAACGTTAGCTATGATCCGCATCTTCCCCTGCAGAGCGCCACGGCAAGTTACAGACAGCCAAATGTCAACCCCTGATGCCATTTAGTGAGGGCAATATGCAGCAAATGAGCTCTCATTAGGGGTTTATCACGTAATGAGAAAGTCTTTGGTGAAACTAACAGCCCGAGAACTTTTTCTCTCTTTTTGTCTGTGATTATCAATTTACTCACTTTATTGATGGGATTTCGATCCTTCAAGCCCTGTTGTCTCAAACGCCTGCTAGAATAGAAACATCTAAACGGTTTATATTTGAAAAAACTATTCTCAGGCATCGCAGTGCAAGGAACAGTGCCCACAGAGTTGCTGTGTTTCAGTCAATTGCAAGTTAAGTCTCCTGCGCAGTGTGCTATTTGTGTGACTTGCATGAGGAACTGCCTGTAAAGAGCATTTCAATTCAGTCACCTATTCAATTCTGATTAAGTTAAGATGCTGCATTTAGAAGGCAGCTGGCCTTGTTGGAAGTAGACAGTGAGGCAGCTAACTGCGGTTTGCAACAGAACCAGTATATCATGACTTTTAGTTGTGAATAAGTGTCTGCTAAGTGCTAATGCTGACGCCATAGTATTGTATTTGTATTGTATTTCCGCTATTAAATGAAATATATTTGCAACTCTCTGTAAAAATTGCACAATTGAGAAATTGTAAAATATATTGTTTCCAGTTCGTTTGTTTTTCTTGGTACAAAAAGGCAATTTTTGTGATGTTATTGTCATATATAATTTTTTTAGACAGCATAATGTTGGTGAACAGCATTTGCATTGGGAATGTGGCTGTGATGCTCAGCTATGTTAATGTCATATTCTTCAATTTAAAATAAACTTAACATGTACACACATACTTTGAACTCACTTTGTGTCTTTTAAGCTTTGCTGTCTTTGTTGTATGTCAAAGCGTTAACATGGTGGAAAATCATAGGGGCCTCTCTAACTGCTGAAGCGCATTAAGGTGTGAACTAAGATAACGTGTTTATGCATGGATAGGAGGAGGAATTGGAGAAATCAGTCTTTCACTTTGGAATTTTTAATGGATTGATAGAGTTTATGAGCTAGCTGAATCACAAAGCAGTGTTTTAATATGCATGTGCGCAAGCTAGTTATCTTTGGAAGGGCAGTGACTGCAAAAGTAACAATTCAAGCCCTGGTTTAATACCCAGGGGCAGGCTGCTGCTATCTCCAAAACCATGTGAGTGGAAAACATAGTTAAGTGCAATTACTATGTCCACCATATGCAAATGTGAGCCTTGTAATATATGAAAAGGGGCTATATATATATATATATATATATATATATATATATATATTACACAGTCCATAAAAAGAGCATGTTTTCTGTGATGTATACTTTCATGCTGTCTTTAGTAGTAGTGCGTATTAGTAATGTCATCTGTAGCATGTAACATGAATGCAAGCACTATCTGATCTTTTGCTTAATAAAATAAAAAACGTATTGGTCAATTAGTTCTTTTCAGTTTTTTTTCTCTCCCCTGTAGTATTTAGTTGTTTCTTTCCCACCCAAAGCTTGTTCATTTATGTGGCTGAAAAGAATACTTAGTAAGGTTTGCTAAGGCAAGCACCGTTATTTATATTTCTTTTTCCTAAAGTTATGGATTGGAAGTGAATTGATGTGCAGGCCAAGTATAAGTCACCATAGTTTATTAAATATGTCCTCTACATTTAACCCATCCAGTTAGTACACACAAATTGAAGTAGTGAGTTGTTTTTTTCTACAAGCCAGAACACCTTACCATTGTGTTAGTAAGTTTGGCACTGACAAGCACTTACATTGTTCAAAAATGTGCGTGCGACACTTCTTAAACTTTAATTTGCCCTGCATAGATTGAAAAACTCATCTCCAAATGAAACAAATGTGAAGAATATTTTATCTTCACCTCTCTTGTCTTTTGTTAAAATAACTGAATAAATAAAAGTAAATGGCAAAGAGCTCAGAGGGGAAGCAGAGAGGGTCACGCTTGTTACATTCATTATGCTGCTAAATTAAAAGGCAACAACTATCAACTCTTAATGTTTTGTTTCGTTTCACCTCAGGTGGTTCAAACAGCTGAAACTAAATGGATTCACTGTCTGTTTGAATAACTGCAAGCAGACAAACTCTTAATTTGTTGCACAGGCACTTTGGGGCGTGTGGCTGATTGGCTTACCATTCAAACCTCTGAGCTAATGAAGCTCTTGAATTTGTGTTCTCTAGTGTGTGCATCACTGAAATGCTTCATTTCATCAAGTACTAGAGTGAAAGAACACTAGCTGTGTTTGTCATAAGTTTGTCTTGTGTGAACTATTGAATGACTTTTTATTTCAGTGGTGTGGTTTCTTTGGCTGCTGTGGTTTCTTTGCCGGAAATAATTATATTTAAATACCAAATGGAATAGTAGTGTTCTTGTGTTTAGGAATAGTGTCTATTCTTCTTGATCTTTATGTACAAAACTGTATTTTAAAGGAAAGAGAGAAAAAAACATTTTTCGTGATATGATCTTTTAAACCCAAAAGCTGTGGCTTTTCAGAAGCGCAAATGTCAAGCACTTTTTAAATTAACTTCCCATTTTGTGTTTTATTGTGAAGTTGTTTTATGACATTGGGCTTTAGACAGTTCACAGCAGGCTATAATTGAGAGCCGTTTAGGATCTAATTGACTGTGGGTCAAAAGTTTCATTTCTTTGGGCCTGGTTTAATCTGAAATTAATTCAAACCGACAATGTAATTTTTGGATTCCTCATTTTCTGTTTTGTAGAGTATATGATTACAATTAATCAGTCAGGTGAATTTGTGTACAGTTTTTAAAAAACTCATCTCTAGAGATTAATGGTAGTACAGATATTTCCTTGCTGTCTTGTTACTGAGTTATAGTGTTGACTCTATTAGGATGGTTGCATTGAAGGATTAGGTGAAATGAACTGTTGTTGATTAATTGGAAGCTCAACACATTCATCAGAGAACTTGTAATTTTGTCTACACCGGAGCTCCAGGAGTAGACCACCGGTAATGATTAATCGTCATACTTGCAGGTCTCAAATGAAGAGCAAACCTCCTGCCTGTAAATGTGCTTTAATACAGTTTAATGATAGAGTGTCACTGTTGTCACAGGAAGCCCACTCAACGAGAGGCAGGAACAATTTACATAAAAAAGACAAGAAAAAGCATGGAGGACTTAATATCCTGGAAATAATTACAGCTTTGCTCCTTCCCTCATGCACCCAAATGCTGAAGCTTAACCTATCACTTTTCCGTCTTGCGGAAGCCTTGATGAACAAAGCTGTTTATAAAGTTCCTGGCAATCAATCACCGCTTCTCCACCGGTTAGTCTCAAGCGTTCAAACAAAGGGATCAAATACTGAGGATTGGAGGAGCTGCGATTTGCCATTTGATAAAGTGACTGTGGCGGTGTTCTTGAGCCATTGATCGATTCAAAGTGATTCAGGTGGGCTTGCTGAGAAGATGAGGGGTGAATGTCTTGGTTTATCGTAATCAGCTGTGGCAAACATTCCTTCGCCAGAACCGCTAATGGAGTAATGACTCTCTGCAGTGCCAAAACATTGGCATAAACTTGTTTGCCAGCAGACGTCATTAGCTAGTTGTCATCATGGCAGCACTTTATCAGTCCAAATGCCTTTGTCTGCTTGTTGCATTAAAACACATATCATTGTGATGTGACTACTATAGTAGGGAGTAATCGTAATATGTCAATTAGCACACATAACTCAATCACTATTGAAGATAAGGCACGACAGTAGAGAACAATCAAAATGCCCCAGGGAGCTTCAAGATAAATGGTGCTTCTGAAGAAAATCCTCCCTAAGTCCAAGTCATTATCCTAGCACAAGTTTATTGCATTTTTTTACTTTTCTTCACCATGGCATTATTAAATGGGCTGTTAGCCATACTTTTGTGCATAATTAGACCTACTCCCATCGCCTTGGGTGCTGTACAGTATTTGTTATTGATGTCCAGTTGCAAAGTGTAACTTGATTACATCCTGTCCCAGTTTATTGCTGTCAAACTATTGTGTAATATAAGCAAAAGTAAACATCTGAGACATCTTGAGAACATATGCTTTGTTAGTGATAGTATAGCAGTTAAATATCTGGCTAGGTAATCAGAAGTGACGATTCATGAATCTGGAGAACTAATGGCATTCACCATTACCACTGAGCCCAGAAGCAAGGTGCTTAACCACCAGGCTTCTCCAGAAGGACTTTTCCTGTTAAAAATGCACTGTAAGTCAGCTTGGATAGGGTTGCACGTGCTGCATGACTAACTAAACATCAATTTATTTACCTCATTTGGGAGCAAAATTGTAAGGTCATGAGTGATTCTCGGATATAATGCAAATATTTTTTCAATGTCAGATTACTTAGAAAGCAGATTCATAAAAAGTGGCTCATAAAACATCTGGCAACCATATCTGTTAATTAGAATTTTACAAACATAGAGCAAAAGATATAGAGCAATACATATCTAAAACACAATTAACATTAAACTGACTTGATTTTCTTTCTTAATATGTTACTTTATTGTGCATGGTTTACCTGTGTATGTTATCACAAAGAAACAAGTTGTTTGTTTTACGAAACTCACCTTCAGGTCTGGCTGTTTTCACTTCTGTCACATGATGGATATTGGCAATGTAGTTACAGTATGTCATTAACATGTATTTTTTTCTACATAGTCCAGAGAGGAAATCCCTAAATGCATGAAAATTAATTGATAAACTCATTAATTTCCAGTTTTTTATCTTAGCTCATTACAAGTCATTTGTGTCCCAATCTAGTTATTCTTTAAAAACTAGGATGCAAGGGCTGTGTTGTTTAGATGATCAGATATGGCTATTATTTAGATGTTTAATTTTAAGCGTAGCTCACAACTGTTCTGCACACACATCTTTCATTTATTTAGGTATGCACTATGCTTTTTATTGCCGCAGTATTTAATACCCAGTCTATCTTTAAAATATATACTGTCCTAAGTGTTCAAATTCTCAAAGGATGGAAAAAGGTTAAATTATTTTTAAAGACCAAAGCTTTTGGTCACGATCTTATAATGTTCTTCAGAGACATTATTTGCCATCAGAGTTTTACATACCCTTGCTCTTCTTCATTAGGAAGTCCACTTAGGTTCAGGGAGAACAGGGGACAAAGTGAACAGAACATCCTTAACAAAAAAATGATTGGAGAAGAAAATGGTGTCCTTTGGAAATCTACGTTGGAGACAATGAAGAGTCGTTTGGCATTTAACGAAAAATTTCAGCGGGTGTTACCTGTAGGAGTGAGTTATGCTGCATTATGTAATTTATCTCTAGACAGGTTGCATAAGGTAGTTTTCTGTGACAACTCAAAAACAGACTGTTCGACTGGTTCAGATATATAGTGGTGTGGGGGTACAAGGTTTTAAGGTCATTACTTTGTAATCAAAGTCATTTTCTGTAGCATTGCTTCATATTTTTGGCACATTGTTTTGATGACTTGATGGCTGACATTGTTTTGATGACTACTCTCTGAGATAACCACTGGCATTGGAAAAGATAATATATTTCACTAATATTTTTGAGCTATTATGTCTTAGTTATATAATGTCTATGTCTAAGGCTACTCAGCTTTGGAAAACTCAGGGGACACATGTTGTCATTGTGTCATTATTATTGTAAGTATATGTAACATAAAAATAAGAATTACTTTATGCTAAATTCAAATTAACCTTTTAATAAAGTGTTACCTCTGCATTTCATAAAGAGGCTCCTTAGCTCTTTGGTATTCATATGACCCTTGCATGTTGCGTTGGACATTATCATTTTACTTTATTGTACAGCGGAAAAAATACAGGAGTTCTTTGAAACCAAGAGTAATTAACACTTTTGTAATATTGAAAAATAGACCTAAAATAATCACAGTACAATTGTAACTCTATTGTCATAGAATGTGCATAAGAATACCAATGTGTGTGTAAGTGTAGTCCAGCTGCACATGCCTTATGTGTGTTCCAGTAATACATCCAAACAAAGTTACCTTCAAATGTCTGTGCCATTAAACACATTTCAGAAGGCAACAATGTTTGACAAATTTGTTTGGACAGAACTGTCCAAGACTCTTGGTTTAATTTTAAATTCATTGACTTCAAAAGCTCATTACCTCTGAAATCAGTAATCATGTTAATAAGTTTATTAGTTAAATTAAGGAGCATGCATTTGGTCATACATTATTAACTGGCATGCGTATAAGATACATTATCATTCTTTCGTATCTCTCTCCCTTGTATCTTTTCTAACACTCTCATTCCTATCCTCCCCCTTTATACCACCATGCTGTGATAGAGTATTAAGCACTCTCATTCTCCTTCATCAGGGCAGGCAGGATAGGTGAATTAGGCTGGGAGATTGAGGCTGCGTTTCTGCTCTAAGCCACACTAATGCAGTCATTGACTCTCAGACCTGCTGGAGTCACCTGGTGCTGTCTTGAGTGAATTAGACTTGGCCCTTCTATACCAAAGAGAAATGGGCTTCCACTGGCGAGGTCCTGACCGCACAGAGCAAGTAAAGAAACATATCTTGACGGGCAGCTCACTCTACCTGCCCTGTGCTTAGGATGGAGCAGCTGAAGAATCCATGATTGAAAGTTATAATAATTTAGAGGAGTGCGGTGGTACTTTGTATTAGCAAGGCTTGACCCCAGTAAAGAGAAAAGAAATAAACAGCCTCATGCTGCGATGCCTTCCCTTAGCTGCTAAACATCAAATAAACCTTCCAGGAAAGTGAGGCCGTGCAGTTTCCCTGGGCAACACTCCTGCTCAGCGTTATATACGTTTAGGAGTAGGTGAAAGTGGAACAGGTGACTGTGGTTGACTTGTCATCCACTGATCTTATGTAGATCTTGTTTGCCTAATCGGTCATGCTTAAAATAAGAGATGCATTTAGATCATCTTAACCTTTTTTGGAGAAGGTTTTGATGTAGCGTTTACTTGTTAAACACATACTGAATTTAAACGCAGTGTTTTAAGGTGCTTTTTTAGCTTATATTGTTTAACCAGACATGGTATCTTAAAGTGTCATGAACTCCCTTTATTTCAGCTTGAGTATTTACACCTACAATCTGAAAAAAGTTTTAGAAACAGAGCATAGAGAGCCATAACACTGCAAGTTCATTATTTCTACAATGTCTTGACTGTTTATTATGAACAAATTTGTTATTCATAAAAATGTGTCTTCTATGTCTTGAGTAACATCAATGTCATTAAAAAGTGCTCGATACTGAAATGTATGGAATGGTACCAATACTCATTTTCAGAAGTATCGATACACTTATAGTAGCCTAGCTTTGTCGCCTTCTCTCCAACTGCGAGTTGACACGCAGCACACATGACCACAGTGCCATCGTTCCGGTTTAATAGCGTTAGTGAGTAAGATGCGAGTGCGGGGCTGCAATCAGCTGTGGTTGAAAAAGAACACAGCAGAAGTGCTGTCTACAACTATTTTAGATTTGAGGCAAATTAACACGGAAAGGCAAAAGACACAAGCAAGCCAATATGCAAGCGTTGTTACAATGCAGTGCTAACAAAAGGTGCTAACACCACTAATTTAGCAAAGCACCTGAAAGACAGACACCCGGACCTATATAAAGAATTTCAAGAGGTTGGTAACTGCTCTCATTTTAACATTACTGAAATATTAACCGAGATGGCCCAGTATTTCTGCTGATATGAGTGTCCTCATGTCATTCCAGTAAGGTTTGTTTTTGCATGTGATGCACAAACCTTTGCGCATCTGTGTTTACTATAGCGCTTTATTTATGTGCGTTGGTCAATGAATATGTGTGAATCCAAAATTAAAATCTGTTCATCATATAAATGTTTAATAAACAATGAGCAATACATTTGTTACAGTATTTATTAAACTTTAATAACATTAGTTAATAAAAACACAATGGTACAGGTTAGCTCTTGTTCAAATTAAAACTATTAACAGATTGAACTCTGGATTGTAATTAGTAAATGTATTAGTAAATGTTAAAGTAACATTTAACAATAATTAATACATGTTTTAGAAGTCTTTTTTGATGTTTATTCATGTGTTAATGTTAACAAATATCTATTACCATTAACCTATTGGTTTTTGCATGTATGACAATCTGAGGGGCTTTTGAAGCAAGTGCACTACCTGAAGATGTTTTTGTTCATGTAAATATACCTCATTGTCATGTTCTAGACTTGATATATTAATCTTTAAATTAAAGAAAAAATAAACTAAAATTTTATGCCCTTAATGTTGTGGCAGTTGCTTCCCTGTGGTATAGAAAATGGTATCGAATATCGATATTTTTCAAGGTGTCCTATCGAAGTTAGAAATTCCAGTATCATGGCAACACTAATATGGAGTGAGGGGCAGGCATACATAAACTTAATTCAAATGAGAATTTACAAGCCATTTCAAATGATCTTTTCAAAATGAGGAAAAATTTGGGGTAAAGCAACCCCTAATTAATCTGCTATTAAAACTGAAAGAGTAGCATTCAAAGAAACGATTTTCCAAAAGAAGGCTATTGACAAAGTCAAATTCCCCCAGTCTTAAATTTAAGTTTTATAGCAGAGAGATGTAAATCATAGCTTTGTGTTTCTGCACCAAGGAAACATGCGCTCATGACCCATGTGGGGGACAACAATGAAAAGTTTTTCATTTGACCAATCCCACAGTTAACACATACAGTGTACATCTCATTTTGTGATGTTGCTTGGAAATAAAAAGAATGGTTTAAAACACTCATTAAACCCTATGTGATGTGGTGTTATGATTTTAAAAAATGACGCTTAAAAAACTAAAAACATGACCGATTGATTACTTTTGACAACCCTTTAACTCAATGATTTTAAAACTATGTATCCCTAATGTGTATGTACATAATAAAAAGTAATTTTTAATAAAGTCTCTCTTTTCTCCACAGGGTCTGATGATATTGCTCCAAAACCTACCCACAATGCACTGGGGCAACGAGGAAGTTAGCG
>JAZGTJ010015154.1:0-13571 GCA_036877575.1 Botia almorhae
GTTGATGTGTTTTTGTGTGTTCTAGGCACGCAAGCAGAACTCCTGCTGCGAGGTCATGTGATCCCAGTGAATATCCAATCAGAACGGACTCTTCAGCCACCTCTACTTTTGTTTTTTCTATTTTCCTCTCTTTCTCTTGGGCCGGCGTGTCCAGCGTGCAGCAGTTATAGTAAATACACACAGAGAGAGCTGACACTACAGTACACTACAGTATACGGTCTCAGAGGGGCTGATTTCCCATGATGCACCACACTTACGTTGGCTGCCAGTTTTGATGTTGTTTGAGAAACGTTTTCTAGAATGGTCTTGACTGTTCCTCAGGATCTGACACACAAGTTCAAAACTGGGCGGATTAAAGCACGGAGGGGCGCGAATTTTACGTCCCTGCTTTGCCTTATTTCAAACAACAGTGTGTTGATATTAAACGCAGATATTAAGACTGTTCATTAGCCTTATAAATGCAGAACATTCTGAAAAAATGCTGCAGTTTCAATTCAAAACCTATTATTCAGCTTTGGCAGTTTAAAAGCACCTTGTAGAGTACAGTAAACATGTAGCGTTTCGTCCTGAGTGAATCCTTTTTGAAATGTGACAACTATTAAATAACATGTTCAATATTCGTGGGTTATAACGTGGGTTCGAGTGACTATCTGAAGTGGTTATGATTCACTCATATACTCAGTATTGTGCACCGTGTGTAAGTGACTGACAGAATTTAATGCTCACAATCGGTTTCTATATTTCTCTGTACAGTTCTTGTGCTTTTAATGTAAATAAAAACTGAATCATATGGATTTCCTTTTGATGGGATTTTTACCGCAGTTTGGTTTTATTAATACTTCCTCGCTGCGCATACAAAACATTCCTGAATTATTTTGATTTGATTACAACGTTTTATAAACATGCTGGCTGGTTGTTTATGAAGAATTTGTCCATGTGAGATTATATGTGAATATTTGACATTTGTAAAGTGTGGTTTGCGATGAAATCAGCCCTCTGACCCTCATACAGTCACCACAGTCATGTGTAACCAGTTCTGTGTTGGTGGTTGTTCTCTGTGGTCGTATGAGTCTCGCTGGATCTCTCAAATGCTGTTCAGTCTTTCAGTGCTGTGCTGCTAACAGCTGCTAACTTCACCTGTTGATGTCTGGTTTAAAAGTTACTTCACCTGTAAAGCTTAAACATTTATGCACAAATGTTTGGGTGAAAACCTGCAGAATTTAGAGTGAATCTGAGAAAACCTGTCAGAAACTTTCCTGTTAGTATTTCACCCCAAAATGAAATGAAATGCAAAGCCTGTTTTAACAGCCATTAAGATTGTTTGCAATGTGACATTGAAGCACAGACACACGATTACAATTCAGTTCTAAACAAAATTAAATTACGGAGGATTTACACATCATGTGACTTTATCGTATTCTGCATTTATGATTCTTAGTAGACTGGTGTTTTTGTACTGTAATACAGTAAAATCTTTGACAGGAACTAAGATCTACAGAAAATCATTACAGTAAATAATAGCCAAATTAAAAACAACTTACTGTTTGCATTAAAATGCGACAAACATCTTAATGGTCCTGAATAAAGGCTTAATTTCCTGTATGATAAAAGATACATTGTTGTCAGTTTTCCATAAATATAAATATATTGAGTCTGCAGTTCCCTCAGAAAACTCGAAATAATTAAACTCTAATATTACGGTTTTTATATCTCAGAGGTGGCCTGAAATGAGTGTTTGAGTGTAAACATTCACTAAACGTTTGTGCTGTATTTAAAGTGTTTGTATGTTTGAGATTGTCAGCGCAGGTGTGTTAATACAGATCGTATACAGTGTTATACTGGTTCTGAATGAGTAAATGTGAGCTCACTGTATGCAGCTTCTCTCTCCCTCAGCAGTTTACAAGTGTACAACTAACTAAATAATATATATATATTGATTATTGAGGTGCCTTTTTTGGTAATTGCCGAATCATTACTGGCTCATTTGACATCAACACTAGCTCACCGCTGTGGTTAAGCATTTAGTGATGTTTAAACCAATTATACCCCTTCACATGTGTACTAAAATGATTAATGTTGATTAATAAATGTTTGGCTTTAATAAAATGTGGCTTAAACCGTCAGTCTTTTAACTAATAATTGTCCCCACCGCAAGTCTGTTGCTTTATGTGATGTTCAGAGTAACAATTTTTGCATTAAGTGCAAATTTTATAAACTTTAAACTGCTGAATGTGTCTATGTTTGTTCATTTCTTTTATGTTTAAACAAAAGGTTTTTATCAGGAAATAAATCAAAATGTCTGCATGCTCCTAAAATCATCCTTTTGACAAAACAGTTTTTTTTAGATTTCACAATTTGTATATTCACATTTTTGTAAATCTTTATAATGATCAAAATGACAACACAACACATTTTTGAAGTGAAGTTTTAGTAATGATAAAAGATGCAATATTACAATATCCACAAAGAACATATTGATGTACAGTGAGACAGAAATATCCTCGTGTGTATCTCATTCAGACGGTCTTCAGTCTCTGCAGCCGTCATGTGAATACTGGTCAAACTGGTCCTAGTCTATCTGACACCGTACACAATCAGATCTCCAACACAGAATTCCAGAGTCTTTTAGGATTTCCCGGTTTTCTTCTCCGTGTGTTTCTTTTTCACATACCGGAAACTCCTGAGTGGATTTTTGCCTCTGAAATTCTTTTGCAAACAAAACGACCAAACAGTTTATTTCACTTCACATCTTCAGTCCGTGAATGTTCTAGCAGACGAATCAAACGGTATAAGAACCGTTTGTTTTCTCACCTTAAAACTGCTTCTCATCACAGCCGTTGTTTTTGGTTTCCGCTTTCGTCTGGTTAGAGGATTCACGATGTGTTTTAATGCAGCCGGAACTGAAACAGACGAAAAGAAATGTGTTCTCAAATCAATGATGTTCTTTTAGAGACCGATGTTCTGCTACACTGAAAAACCACAACACGAGGGTGATTCATCATGACAGAATGGTTCATTTGTGGTGAAATATTTCTTTAAATAACAGAAAATCGCTCCTCACTCAGATAATCAGGCACATTTTTGAGGTGAGGTTTGATAATGGCAGGATGAAGATCTGTGTCGTGTCGTAACAGCTGGAGATCTCTGGGATTGTCTTCGAAGTATGTCTGCAACAACAAACCAGTTACTACAGTCTTTCAGTGGCAGAGATGAGCTTCATTCTGATTGGACGGAGCAATTCGAACCTTCAGTTTCTCCGAGTTGAGCAGTTCCTGTTTAATCTCCTTCAGTCTGGCCTCTTTCACCGCCTGCTTCGTCACTGATCTCATGGCATCCTGGACATTAGAACACACAAGTCTACTTACATCAGAACAACCAAACAAACTGTTGTTCTAGCTCAGACACAATGTGGTGACGCAGTCGTACCCGACATCTGTATCTGAAAGCCTCGATTTCCTCCATTTTGAACTTGTACGGCTTCAGAACACAATCTGTGCTGTCTGTAAATACAGAAGTATGGGGTTAAAGGTCACACATGGACATATAATGGATTATCAAATGAATTTTAAAGCTATTTGAAGGATATTGTCTATCAAGAAGTGTATCGTATATTAAATGTTTACAATGTTTACAAGTAAACATTAAATGTTTACAAGCTAGTCATTTTTTGGTAGCAAGTTACTGTTAACGGATGGGAAACAAATTCAAAATCAGTTCTGAATGTCACCTCCAGTCAGAGCTTTCTCCACCTCAGTAAGCACAGAAAGTTCAGTGGTAGATATGAGGGACAGCGCCGTGCCGGGGTTGTCTGCGCGAGCCGTTCTGAAGAAAACCCGGAAATCCGAGTGTTAAACTTTGACTGAATAGTTTGTAAACTGATCTATAATCATTAATCATTTCAGCTGACCTGCCAACACGGTGGATGTAGGACTCGACTGAAGTCGGGAAATCAAAGTTAATGACACTTGACACATTGTGGAAGTCGATCCCTCTGGAAACTCCGTATTCCTTGTCTTTGCCTCTGTGGGAAAAATGTAACTCTGAACACAACACGGCATTCTGTCTTAAAAACAATTCAGCAAAAAGCTTTCAGGTTACGATGTGACGTTCTTTAGTTGCTAGGTAACCGTACTTTCCACTCTTCCTAGATTTCTTCTTCTTTCCTTTCTCCTGGGATGTCTTGGAACTTCCAGCTGGATCTTCTAGTTCCTGCTCATCTGTGGCGATGATGTAATCATAGAACCCCTGATTAAACTGAGAGATGATGTGACACCTACAACAACCAGAACAACGTCCATTATTCACTCTGTTTTGTGTGTTTACTGCACGACTATGACAGGATTGGTTTTAATGACATCATCAGGGCGGAGAAAACTACATTTTGATGAAGTATTATGATGTTACATATTATAATGAAGCTGCGGTGAGTATTGTACGAGTGGCTCAAAACAACTTTGCGTCAACCAATAGCATTCGTGTGTTCCAGCAACGCAGACCAGTTTGTTACTAATTCTTTCATTCGGTTTGTTACTAGTTCTTTTTATTTTCATACAGTCTTTGTTTCCCACCTCGAGTGAACGGGCAGCTCGGAGTTCAGCACACATGCAGGAATACTGAACTGCTCCAGGAACAGTTTAAGGCGATAACATCGGTCCACCGCGCTGACAAATATGAGTGTCTTTCCTCGCACCAGGCCGAGCTTCAGAAGCGTGTAGATGAGCAGAAACTTGTCCTCCTCCTCACACTTCACGCTGTACTGCTGGAGCTGAGACGAGTCCGGCAGCTGAGAACCTTGGAGCTTCAGCGTTACCTGCAGCAGATGACGACCATCAGACACAGAGCCATCACAAACACACAAACTGCCTGCTGGAGTTTTCTGGTTCCTTCACTTACAGGATTGTGGAGGACGAGATCTTTCAGAGCCTGAACATCTTCACTGAGTGTGGCGGACATGAGGAACGCCTGGTAGATCTTGGGAAGATGACTGAGAAGAAAAACAAGTTCAATTGTAGATTGTGGAGACATTCACACACATTTACTGAATCATGTCAGATTTGCGTGTAACCGCTGTACATACAAAACACCAAAGTGTCAATCTGCAAACACACGTGACGCTACAGCGTTTCTTCACTTTCTCAGCCATGTTTTAAATGACATTTAAGCAGCTCATGTGATTTTTAGTGGATGCATGAAGTCAGTGTCCGTCTCGTACCACAGCAGGCTTTTCAGGTCTTCCTCAAACCCGAAGGAGAAAAGCAGATCAGCTTCATCGATCACCAGCATCTCCAGTGAGGACTGCAGCATCAGGTTCTGAGCATTGACATGGGCCTGAACCCGGGACGGAGTGCCCACCACGATGTCCGGTTTCTCCATTAAAATAGGCCTACAGAAGATTAACACTTACAGTCATTGTGAACCAAGTTACGGACTGACATTAATAACAGAGAATCATTATGTGTGAAGCGTATGTGACAATAAGACCCAAAAGATCGACTGTACTCACTTCTGCGCTGACAGATCCGCCTTCCCGGAGATGTCTGCCACTCGGACGTCTCTGCTGCAGTATGCTGTAAGCTGTCGGATCATGGTCTGGACCTGCTGACCGAGCTCTTTGGTCGGGACCAGAACCAGAGCTCGTACAGCCTGCTCTCGTACCGTCTGTCACAGCAAGGAAACAAAATACACCACAGTCACACAAACGAAGTTCATTTGATGCATTTCTTTACTCTTAAGGCCCTTTTGTATAAACAACCGTCTTGTGTCACCTGTTTGGATGTGAGGATGCGCTGGATCAGCGGTACTGCATAAGCTGCTGTTTTTCCAGAACCGGTCCGAGCTCGGGCGAGCAGGTCTTTCCCCTCCAGTGCCAGTGGAATGGCTTTCTCCTGAATGAGGGTGGGCTGAGCCCAGCCCAAATCAGCCAGGGCCTGAGATAAACACACACCAACGACCCCAGCATTAAAACGTATTAATGAACTAATGCAAACAATTGCATTTGTATTAACAAAGATAAATACATGCTGTAAAAACATACTGCTTATTGTAAACGAATGACGCCTTATTGTACTTATTGTGTTACTGCATACGTTACGTATACGTTTTCGTTGCTGATCTATACAAATTTACAAAGAACCCAAGAAAATAAATTAAATAATCAATACACACAGCCGAGATGTGAACAAAATGTATGTACGTTGTGCAATTTACTCGACTTGGAAATGACAGCTCCGATATTACATAAGCATGTAAATCATATCCAACCAAACACCGACCAGTCACACAACACAGACAGACCACAGGCACAATACTGTGTCACATGTCAAACGAAACACGTGTTTAAACTCATTATTTTACCTTTAACAGCCGATCATCTAAACCCATCTCATGAAACTCCAGCTCGAGCTCCTCCATCTTCACACGTGTGTTTGCGCATAGACGGACGTGCAGGCGAGTAAGAAGTCATCTGACGCCGCAGCGCCACCCGCCGCACTGGAAGAGAACTGCAGGTCAAATCAAACCACACCGTAGTCCTTCAAATCGGGCTGTCGACAAAGCATAACAAAGATTTTGATATTTTATAGAGATATTTATCGCACGTTTACATCTTTTGTTCGGTCTCTGATGTTGTATTTTACACTCAAACGCAGTTTGACGGCGTTTGACCGTTTCACCTGTAGTTATGGCATCTGACCACGGGAGTCGCTGTTGTACCAAACGCCCATTTGATGCACTGACACAAGACAAACAAAAGCATCAACGTGGAGGAAAACAGAGCGCGGATATAAAATACAAAGTAAGTCTCTCCATTTAAATATCACAGCACGCCATTTAACATCTATTCTAATAGATCGAAGCGAATTAAAGATCTGTGAATGACGGGAAACTGTCATTTTCGCCGTACACAGGCAGTAAGAAGTGCACATTAAACATGCTACTGTTTACTGCATTATGCTGCTACAAACACATCGCTGCAAAACATAACACAACAACGCTTGCGTTAAATAACTATTCAATAATTCTGTGATGTTTAATTTATCTTGTTTTGTTTTCATTTATTATGTACTCGCTCTCAGAACACTTTTGTGTGCATGCGAAGGAGAACAGAAAATCTGATATGGAGACTCAGGTATTTTCAGTTATTGTGCATGATAAAAACATACATTTGCTTTTGTGTTGTTGTGTAAACGCGGAATGATGTTGTGTTAAGATGCGCCAGCGGGTCTTCACCGGGGTGGTCACGCAGATGCAGGATCATCATGGGGTCGTGGACCAGGAAGTTCACTTTCCAGTGAGGTCTGTGATATTCCAGCATACAGTGAGTGTCAGTGATGTGATGTGATGTGAGATCTGCGGCTCATTGTTTTTGTGTGTGTTCTGCAGTGTTGTGGTGGGCCGGGTGCCAGTGGTGGGTGAGAAGGTTCTGGTGAAAGCGGTTCAGGACCCGCTAAAGTCCATCAGCTGGACGGCTCAGAGGGTCCAGACTCTGAACGGACAGGTAGACAGAAGAGAGAGTTCTGGGCTGATTTTCCTCTGACACTTCTACACAGCAATATATTAGAAATTCACAGTTTTTTGAACGCTGTTGTTATTGTGGGTTTTATATTTGCATGCACAGTGCTGTATGTGTTAGTGATTAAATAGGACCTCCTTCCACCCCTTAAAACAACATTTCACCAAGATCTTTTATTTTGACTGTCTGTCATTCCGTGACACTTCAGCTTTCAGGCGTGTCAGTATTTTAATATTCTGAAAATCCTGTTTCACTCAGATGTGAGGAACCTAAAATGGGTTGTGAATAGCATTCAAGAAAGCAGTATCTAATTTGCATATTATTTTCATACGCATATTGTTCTGCACGTATCAGACTCGTGTATTATTCAAATAAATATATATTTGTATGTCTAAACCCTTTGTTGGATTCTGTTTTTCTTTGTGTGCAGCCGTTTAAATCTCCTCCTCCACTGTTACCGTCCATGTCCACGAATCTGAAACCTGGAATTTTAGGAAGTAAACCCCAACCACTGCTGAAATCTCCCAAAATCCCTCCGCTGATTCCCAGCATGCAGCCCAATCCTGGTGCGTGACTGACCTTCTGTTATTAACACTGATGCAGGATCTGCGAGTCTGTTCTGATTGTCTGTCTGACGGGTCATGTCTCAGGTGGTATGATCCAGATGTCCCATCACCAGCAGATGTCCTGGAACGGTCCATTTGAAGGTTGGGGCGGGGGGAGAAAGAGACATTCTGAGGTCATGGGTGGACGCAGAGGAGGCCGATGGTGAGAGTGCTATAATAGTATGCAGTATGCAAAACCAAACTTTTTAAGCCATAGTGTGCTGCAGTGTTCTCACGTGACCTTCGTAGTGTGCATGTGAATTCGGTGTCTGTCACATTGTTAATTTCTCACACTGTAAGGTTAAGCACATTGCATTGTGGGATACAGTGTCCCACACAGTGCGATATGTACTCTGGGTTGTTCATGCATACAGAACGTTAGCATACTGCGCACTGTATACATCCTGCATACTTCATTCTTCTTTTTAAAACTGTTAATCTGTCCATTTTGGTTTCTGTTGCAGTTATATTTGAACCTCATTCTGTTGTTTTTGTGTCTGGTGTTGTGAGTCAGGGAGGACAGCGGTAGCAGTCCGTGGGGAGGAGACCCTGTGCACCAGAAGAGGAAAAGATGGAGGACCGTCTCTGAGGAGGAAGTGCCCAAAAAGAGCAGCTCCAGAAGCCCACAGAGCAGCAGCCCTCTCTTCTCCTGCTTCCCCAGAGACATGTAAGTCAGTGCAATTAAAACCCAAACGTAACCCTAAACTCTGTCCCATGAGGTTTTTCTTAAATTCTGCGGAACACTGTGTAAAGATTATTAGCAGAATAATGAGCAGAGTTTCTGTTTTTTTGGTGAACCGTCTCTTAAAGATCGCCTCTTGATTGTTTTCAGCCAATCGTGTGATTCTCTGGAGCTGCGGAGGAGGTACCCACACCTGCAGATGCCCTCGAACCTCTTCCACCTTCAGCTGTCCTGGACGGAGAGCTTCCCGCCCAGCCAGCCTCTGCGTCTGAGGGGTCCATGTGTGTTCCACGTGGGCTCATGTCAGCCTGAGACTGAAGCATCTGTCTGTGAGCCCACTGATTCCACCTTCTCTGTTCGGGTACGAGTGAAGGACACACCTGCTGTCCATCATGATGTATAGATGGTCTTGACTGGATCTCAGTGGTGTTATTGTGTCCCTCTGCAGGTTCTGTTACTGTCAATGCCTTGTCTGGAGGACTTTTATACACTGTGTTGTAATCTTTCAAAGGATGATCAAACACAGAAAGAGGTTGTTCACCCCACCTCACTGCTCAAGGTACGAATGTTTAGACCTCATGTCTGTTTAAAACTGTTGTCTTTCCTTAGAACTGTGACGTTATCTTTATAACCAATGTAAAATCGATGCTGTTATTCTCAGGTCTTGTGTCACATTAATCATGTAGAAAAAAAAGTACATTAATAATATTAACCAATAGAATCTCAGCCCATGTTTCATGACCCTATCAGACGGAGGCAAATAAAATCAAGTCCAGTTTTCCACTAAATATTCTTCTTCTGGAATATTTAGTGGAAATATTCTGGAATTAAAATGTGTTCTTTGGTGACCTCATCTTGTCTGTGTGCCGCAGTTCCTGTTGATTGACAGCGCAGGTGAACTTCAGCTTCCAGGAAGCTCGTGGTCACCCACACTGGACGGATCAAACCCAGTGAGAGACAGCTCGACTCTGATTAACACTGCAGTGCGCAGTGTTAAAGATCAGACTGCACTGGACCTCTCAGCCTGCACACAGTGGTCTGTCCCATAAACATTACATTTACGTTCACTGGTTGTGTCTAGGGCTGCACAATACAGAGGAAAAATGCCATATGCGGTACCTTGTTAAATAATGCGATATGTGATACAGTAATCCTTTACATTTGTAAAAAGTTATTTAAATAAAGAATTTGTTTTTTTGGGAAAAGCATAATTTCTGGTAGTCCTGTTTATGCTATCTGCATCGACTGAAATTTGATTTAGACTTTTTAATTATTATTTTTAAAATTGTATTGCAAATGGTCATTGCAAACCATTGCGATATTCATGTTTTGATACGCACATTTGCAATATTTTGATCATTTTCGATAATTGTAATAATTTGAGCAGCCCTAGCTGTATCTCTTATTTACTGTACTTCCACTACTGACTGTAGTGTTCAGTTTAGTCTAGATTTGTAACGCTGGCCGTTCAGCTGTCTGATCATGTGTGTCTGATCACGTGTGTCTGATCACGTGTGTCTGATCACGTGTGTCTGATCACGTGTGTCTGATCACGTGTGTCTGATCACGTGTGTCTGATCACGTGTGTCTGATCACGTGTGTCTGATCACGTGTGTCTGATTATGTGTGTCTGATCACGTGTGTCTGATTATGTGTGAAGGCACCGAATGGCTGAGTTCAGATATCTGTCTGAGGGGTCAGTGGAGACTGTGGTGGTCTTCATGCCAGACGTGTGGAATCTCATGCCAACAGAGAAAGAGTGGACAGAGTTACGACAACAACAGCAGGTACACAACACACACACACACACCCGTCAGATCCAGCGGTTCTGATACATCACATCAAACTTCAGTCTTCCAGCTCATCTGTTGTCATTTCCTGTCAAACAGGATGAGAACTCGTCACTTCCTGAGGTTCCGTCTCTGGTTTTTAATCCTGCGGCCGGACTGAATCTGACTGTCATGTGTCTGTCATCATTACTGGAGCCCCAGATGTCTCACATGAGAGACAGCTGTGAGGTGTGTAGGTGTGAGAAGTGTGTGCGCGAGAGATTTACACTCCGCTGTGTGTTTATTTACACACTGACACATCTGTGTGTTTTGCTGATGGTGTGTGATCTGCTGTCAGGTGAGCTTGATGGCAGAGATGTTCAGCGAGATGCTGCAGAGAGATTTTGGACTTCAGCTGTATCAGTGTCTCTGCAGGCTGCCGCAGGGTCTCAGTGCCCCTCCGACCTGTGAGAAAGAGGACAACAGCACGTCTGCGGTACACACACTCTTTTGTTTTAAAGAGCAAGAGAAATCTTGCTTTTCCTCATATGATGGATTTAATATACAGTCTCACACTGTGTGTCTCTCTGCAGGCAGAGGAGCCAAAAAAAACAGACAAACTGCAGCCAAAAAAGAAAGGAGCGACAGATTCAAAGAGGAGAAGAGTGAGAGAGACAGATGAGCAGAGAGAGACAGATGAGATCTCACAGAAGAATGAGAGTGAGCCAGCTGAGAAAACATCAGAGCTTTCAAAAGAAAAAACTCAACTGGCAGGAGACGCTCAGAGCAGCTGTGCATCAGACAATCAGACTTCTAAAGACAATGTGAGAATCAACTAACTAAAGTGTTTGTGTGTGTATGAGTCTCGTCTGTTGTTTCATCTCTATCTCTCTTCTCTCTCTCTCTCTCTCTCTCTCTGGTTTTAGGAGCGTCCTCTGGGCTGGACAGCAGAACTTCCTCGTTCAGTTCTTCTTTCATGGACGTTTTTTGACCGTCAGCTGACAGGAAGTGTCAGAGAGCAAGATCTGTTCAACATCCTGCTGTCTCTGGGCCTGTATCTCAGTCCTGCTCAGGTCTGATCAATTCTAATATGCTTCTGAAAATTTGTCAGCTGTTTGTCATTAGTTGCAAAAGAGAAAAACAGTATTAATTGTTTGTTTCAAAGTCCTTGAATTTAAACAAACTTTTTCTGTTGTTTGATCTGTCTTCAGGCTCAGGATCTGGTGAGGAAGACATCGGTTAGAGAAGTTTGTGTTTATAGAAATCTTTGCAGACGTTGGACAGACACAGAGGATGCGGACCACAGCATCAGCGCTGAGGGTGCGTGTGATAAGAATACACACTCAGCACACACGACCGCCGGCATGCAGCTTTTTATACATATCACTGTGTGTCTCTCTCTCAGGAAATAAAGCGGTGCTGCCCGCTCCACCCTGCAGGGAGAGAGGCTCCGCCCGCCGCTCCTCAGCCAGTAATAACACAGATCTGGTTCACTACAGAGGAAATGTCATTAACATAGCAAATCTGCTGCAGTCGTTAGAGAGCAGCAGAACAGCCCAACATGAGCTACAGAAGCAGATCGCCACACTGCAAGCCAGACTGGGTGAGTCAAATAACACACACACACACACACACACACTAAAGAGAAATGTCTGCTTTCCCATTTGTGCTTCATCTAAGCATTAGAAGTATGTTCTTTGCTGGTGTACACACTTTGTAGTAAGTAGTAAGTGTAGTAAGTACACCACGTAGTAAGTACACTAGTATTGAGACACACTAACATCTAACACTTTGAATATCCAGTTTACAAGTACAGTATCCTTACATGCTATATATACTAGTGGCCTGTGTTTGCTAAAATGAGTTTATGGATTCACACATACAAACATTGATCCGATTTGAATTTTGAGGTTTTCTAAAGTGTGCTGTGTGTGTGTTTCTGTGTGTGGGTATCTGTATGTCTGTGTATTTAAACGTGTGGGTGTTTGTGTGTGTGTGTATGTGTTTGATTGTGTGTGTGTGGGTGTGTGTGTCTCTGTGTGCGTGCGTGCGTGGGTGCGTGCGTGCGCGTGTGTGCGTGTGTGAGAGAGATTTAGAAGCGGCAGAGGTGAGGCAGTCCTCAGATCAGCAGGATCAGGTCCAGCAGGAAGAACTGAAGAGGAGTTTAGAGAAAGCTGAGATGCTCAATAAAACATATGAGAAGACACTGAGAGAAAACAGCAGTCAGATGATCTGTGTGATGGAGAAGATGCAGAAGATGGTGGAACAGGTGAAGTTCTTCAGTGTTTCTCTGTTTCATGCTGTTCTAGACGATGTGTTTGATTTTGTGTTTTTCTGTTCAGACAACAGCCCTCACAAATACACAGCAAGTGAAGAACAAGAAGATTTAAAGAGGATAATGCAGCTGTGTTTGGACCAGTGAGAATACCTGCGAAATAAATGACATTTTACGGCGCCTATTTTGTTGTTTATTTGCTTGAGAAAAAACAGGTTCTCCACAGTAAAAGTGTTTGTTTTAATGCGCATAGATATGCAAATTAGGTCCTGACGTTTCACCATGACATTTGTGAATATGTGAACAGGTTTTTATGTTTTAAAAACGAGATGCTTTTTGTGTATTTTAGAAAGCATATGCATTGACCAGGTGATTTTGTGCTTTATTTATTTTAATTGTATTTAATTTAATTGTATATTTTTGTTTGGTTAATATGGCAGCTATCTGCGTGTGATCTTCCACAGAACTGACAATCTCAACGCTGTCTCTGATTTCATACAGTTCTTCTGCAGTTATGTCCCTTTCAGATTCGATTCTGACTCTGAATGATCTTTTTAACGGTGGCAACCGTCTGTGTAGCCTGACAGGAAAGCTTGTCCTCTTTATTGATTTATTGTTTTAAGAGTGAAAAAAACATTTAAGAAAGAAAAATATCTTTGCATGATGGACTTAAGACTCAATTCGGATTGTCTCCCATTTTTATTACACAATGTATTCTTGTGTTACTGTT